>LNAC01001213.1:16175-60788 GCA_002007465.1 Ailurus styani | reverse complement strand
GATATATATATATATATATATATATATATATATATATATATATATATATATATATATATACATACATATATATATACACACACATATAAATGTTATATATATATAAATATATATACATATAAATGTTATATATATATAATGGAATATTATGTAGCCATCAAAAAAACCCAAAATCTTGCCATTTGGAATGATGTGGATGGAACTAGAGGAATTATGCTAAACAAAATAAGTCTGTCAGAGAAAGACAATTATCATATGATATATCTGATTTGAGGAATTTGATAGGCAGGGAAGGAGGTCGTGTGTGGTAGGGAGGGCAAAAAATGAAATAGCATGGGACCAGGGAGGGGGACAAACCATAAGAGACTCTTAATCTCATGAAACAAACTGAGGGTTGCTGGGGGGGGGCGGGGAGGGACAGGGTGGCTAGGTTATGGACATTGGGGAGAGTATGTGCTATAGTGAGTGTTGTGAATTGTGTAAGATTGATGATTCACAAACCTGTACCCTTGATACAAATAATACATTATATGTTAATTTTTTTAAAAGAGTGGTTCAAAATTCATAAATCAATCAACTATTGCTGGCAACACAAGGCACTCTGGAAAACAGTATCCAGGTTCCTCAGGAAATTAAAAATAGAGCTACTCTATGACCCATGAATTACACTAATAAGTATTTACCTCAAAGATACAAATGCAGTGATCTGAAGGGGCACTTGCATTCCCACGTTTATATCAGCAATGTCCACAACAGCCAAATTGTGGAAAATTCCTGACTGTCCATTGACAGATGAATAGATAAGGAAGATGTGGTGTGTGTGTGTGTGTATATATACACACACACAATGTATTATTACTCAGCCATCAGAAAGGACGAATACTTACCATTTACATCAAT
The DNA here is from genome assembly GCA_002007465.1 of Ailurus styani. NCBI lineage: Eukaryota > Metazoa > Chordata > Mammalia > Carnivora > Ailuridae > Ailurus > Ailurus styani. The sequence goes on along the minus strand of LNAC01001213.1, from coordinate 59,888 downwards.
GTGAATGGAATTGGAGGGTCTTATGCTGAATGAAATAAGTCAATCAGAAAAAAGTAATTATCAGACGGTTTCACTCATGTGTGGAATACAAAAGTAACAGTGCAGAGGACAATAGGGGAATGGAAAACAAACTGAACGGAAAGTCATCAGAGAGGGAGAAAAGCCATGAGAGACTCTTAACTATATGAAACAAAAGGGTTGCTGGAAGGGAAGTGGTTGGGGGGATGGGGTAATTGAGTCATGGGCATTAAGGACGGCATGTGATGTGATGAGCACTGGCTGTTATACACAACTGATGAATTATTGAGCACTACATCTGAAACTAATGTTGTACTATATGTTGGCTGCTTGAATTTAAATGAAAAAAAAAGAAATACAATTTTATGAGAATACTATGAAAAGTTATATGCCAACAAGCGGGCAACATGGGATAAATGGACAAATTCCTAGAAATTTACAAGCTATCAAAGCTGAAGCATGAAAAATAGAAATTTTGAAAATACCAAAATTTGAACCAGTAAAAAAAAAATGAATTGATAATCAAAAATCTCCCATCAAGCAAAAGTCCTGGGCTGGAGGGCTTCCCAGGAGACAGACATTTAAAGAAAAGTTAATGGTGCAGCCACTTTGGAAAACAGTATGGAGATTCCAGAAAATGTTAAAAATAGAGCTGCCCTTTGATCCAGTGGTTGCACTACTCAGTATTTATTCAAAGGATGCTACATAGTGATTTGAAAGGGAACATCTACCCCAGTGATTATTAAGAACAACGCCCACAACAGCCAAAATATGGACACAGCCCAGATATCCATTGGCAGATAAATCAATAAAGTAGATATACCATATCTATATGATATATATATACACACACACATATATGTATATATAGAGAGACAGAGACAGAGACAGAGAGAATGAAATAAGTCATAGAAAGACAAATAGCATATGATTTCACTCATATGTGGTATTTAAGGGGAAAAAAAAGATGAACATAGATCAAAGGAAGGAAAAAATAAAAGGGAATGGGGACAGAGAGGGAAACACACCAGAAGGGACTCTTAAATACGGGAAACAAATGAGGGTTACTGGACGGGAGGTGGCTGTGGTGATGGGGTAACTGGATGATGGGCATTAAGGAAGGCACTTGAAGTAATGAGCACTGGGTGTTGTATTCAGCTGATGGATCAGTAAATTCTGCCTCTGAAACTAATAGTAGAGTATATGTTCATTAAATTGAATTTAAATTAAAGAAAAATAAAGAAAAGTTAATACCTATTCTTCTCAAACTGTTCCAAAAAATAGAAATGGAAGGGAAACTTCCTAACTCATTCTATGAAGGCAGTATTACCTTGATTCCAAAACCAAAGACCCCACTAAAAAGGCGAATTACAGACCAATATCCCTGATGAAAATGGATGCAAAAATTTTCAGTAAACTGCTAGGAAATAAAATCCAAGAGTACATTAAAATAATTATCCAGCACCATCAAGTGGGATTTATTCTTGGGCAGCAGAGGTGGTTCAATATTCACATATAAATCAATATTATACACCATATTAATAAAAGAAAAGATAAGAACCATATGATCTTGTCAAGAGATACATAAAAAGCATTTGACAAAATAATAGCATCCATTCCTGGTAAAAAAAAAAAACCCTCAACAAAGCAGGGATCAATGGAACATACTTTAGCAACATAAAGACCATATATGAAAGACACAGCTAATATCCTCAATGGGGAAAAATTGAGAGCCTTTCTCCTACAGTCAGAAACAAGACAAGGATTCCACTTTTACCATTACTATTTAAGATAGTATTAAAATTCTTAGCCTCAGCTATCATACAACAAATAGAAATAAAAGGTATCCAAATTGGCAAAAGAATTCAAATTTTCACTATTTTCAGATGATGTGATACTCTATGTAGAAAACCAAAAAACCTCCACCAAAAAAATTGCTAGAACTCACACATGTATTCAGCAAAGTCACAGGATATAAAATCAATGTGAAGTCTGTTGCATTTCTATACACCAATAATGAAGCAGCAGAGAAGGAAATTAAAGAATTGATCCCATTTGCAATTGCACCAAAAACAATAAAATCCATAGGAATAGATCTAAATAATGAAGTAAAAGACCTATACTCTGAAAACTATAAAACACTTATGAAGGAAATTGAAGAGGACCAAAGAAATGGAAAATCTTTCCATGCCCATAGATTGGAAAAACATTGTTAAAATGTCTGTATTATCTAAAGCAATCTATACATTTAATTCCATCCCCATCATAATACCACCAGTATTTTTCACAGAGTTAGAATAAGAATTCCTAAAATTTGTATGGAACCACAAAAGACCCTGAAGAGCCAAATCAAATCTGAAAAAGAAAAACAAAACTGGAGGCATTACAATTCTGGATTTCAAGGTATATTATAAGCCTGTCATCATCAAGATAGTACGGTACTGGCACAAAAACAGGCACATAGATCAATAGAACAGACTAGAGAACCAAGATATGGACCCTCAACTATATTGTCAAGCAACCTTCAACAAAACAGGAAAGAATATCCAATGGAAAAAGACAGTCTCTTCAACAAATGGTGTTGAGAAAACTGGACAGCATGCAGAATAATGAAACCACTTTCTTACACAATACACAAAAATTAATTCAAAATAGATGAAAAATCTTAATGTGAGATGGGAGACTATCAAAATCCTAGAGAACACAGGCAGAAACCTCTTTGACTTTGACTGTAGCAACTTCTTCCTAGACAGGTAACCACAGGCAAGGGAAAAAAAGCAAAAAATAAACTATTGGGACTTCTGTAAGGTAAAAAGCTCTGCACAGCAAGGTAAACAGTCAACAAAACTAAAAGGCACACTCCGGAAGGGAGAAGATATTTGCAAATGATATGCCTGATAAAGGGTTAGTATCCAGTCTACAAAGAACTTTTCAAACTAGACACCCAAAAACAACCCAGTTAAGAAATGGACAGAAGACTTGAAAAGACACTTCTCCAAAAAACACATCCAGATGACTAACAGACATATGAAAAGATGCTCAACATCACCCATCATCAGGGAAATACAAATCAAAACCACAATAAGATACCAACTCATACCTGTCAGAATGGATAAAATTAACAGGAAGACAACAGGTGTTGGTGAGGATGTGGAGAAAGGAGCACACTATTGCACTGTTGGTGGAAATGCAAACTGGTGCAGTCACTCTGGAGAACAGTATGGAGGTTCCTCAAAATGTTAAAAATATAACTACTTTATGATCCAGCAATGGCACTACTAGGTATTTACCCAAAGAATACAAAAATAGAGATTTGAAAGGATACATGCACCCTGATGTTTATAGAAGCATTATCAACAATAGCCTAACTATGGAGAGAGCCCAAATGTCCATGGACTGATGAATGGATAAGGAAGTGTTGTTATATATAGACAATGAAATATTACTCAACCATCAAAAAGAATGAATTGTTGTATTTACAACAACTTGGATGGGGATAGGGTGTATCATGCTAAGTGAAATAAGTCAACTAGGGAAAGACAAATGCCATATGATCTCGCTCATATGTGGAATTTAATAAGGGAAGTGGGTGAACATGTGTAGAGGGAAAAGAAAAAAAAGGAAGAGGGAAACAAGTTATAAGAGACTCTTAATGATAGAGAACAAACTAAGAATTGATGGAGGGAGGTGGGTGGGTTGTAGGCTGATGAATATTAAGGAGGGCACTTGTTATGATGAGCACTGGGTGTTGTATGTAAGTGATGAATCACTAAATTCTACCCCCAGAAACATTATTGCACTGTATGTTAACTGCCTAAAATTTAAAAAGAAGACATACGAATGGCTAAGAGACAAATGAAAAAATGTTTAACATCATTAGCCATCAGGGAAATTCAAATCAAAACAACATGGAGATACCACCTTACACTAGTTAGAATGGCAAAAATTGACAAGGCAAGAAACAAATGTTGGAGAGGTTGTGGAGAAAGGGGAACACTCTTACACTGTTGGTGGGAATGCAGGTTGGTACAGCCACTTTGGAAAAGAGTGTGGATGTCCTTCAAAAAGTTAAAAATAGAGCTACTCTATGACCCAGCAATTACACTACTATGTATTTACCCCAAAGATACAGATGTAGTGAAAAGAAGGGCCACATGCACCCCAGCGTTCATAGCACTAATGTCCATGATAGCCAAACTGTGGAAGGAGCCAAGATGCTCTTCAACAGACGAATGGAAAAAGAAGATGTGGTCCATATATACAATGGGATATTACTCAGCCATCAGAAGGGATGAATATCCAGTATTTGCATCAACATGGATGGAACTGGAGGAGGTTATGTTAAGTGAAATAAGTCAAGCAGAGAAAGACAATTATCATATAATTACACTTTTTTTAATGGAACATAATGAATAGCATTGGAGGATATTAGGAAAAGGAAGGGGAAAATGAAGTTGGGAAATCAGAGGGTGAGATGAACCATGAGAGTCTATGGACTCCAGAAATCAAACTGAGAGTTTTAGAGGGGAGGGAGTAGGGGAATGGGTGAGCCCAGTGATGAGTATTAAGGAGGGCACGTATTGCATGGAGCACTGGGTGTTATGCACAATGAATCATGGAACACTACATCAAAAACTAATAATGTACTGTATGGTGACTAATAACATAATAAAAAATTATTAAAAAAGAAGAAGAAGAATAAAAACAAAAAACAAATAGGTTATTAAATACAGAGAACTACCTGGTGATTGACAGAGGGGCGGTGAGGAGGTGACAGGTGAAATAGATGAAGGGGATTAAGAGAAGAACACTTATTTTGATATGCACTGAGAAATGTATAAAATTGCTGAATCAGTATTATACACCTGAAACAAAAATAATAACATTTTGTGGTAGTTATATGCCCCAGTCCAGCTCCACCAGGGCCAGGGGTCCCTGAAGGATGGACAGTGTCAGTGAAAGGAGTGAGAGAGCCATGAGATTCTTTCTGATCACCAAGCAGGCATCTCTAACTCTGCTGGTCTCAGTAGCTTTATTTATAGACAGTAAGATGAACAATACGTGACCGGAACATGATTTTTTGAAGTTGGTTGATTCCCGTGGTATGGTGTTTTGATCAATGGAAACATTCTTTACATGTTCTCCTCAGCTTGGCCTTTACACTTTGTCTGTCCCCTGTAGATTGGGGGGGGGGAGACAGATCATCTGTCTTCAATGACATTGAAATGGCTTCTTAGGCCGTACAGGACAAGTGGGTCTCATACAGGGCAAGTGGGTCATGCTTTTGTTCTTAGAAATGAGTTAAATGGAAATTCCATAGTAACAGAGTTACAAGTTAAAGATAGTAACCATTATTATTAGAATCATCTATCTTTGTTAAACTTATATGAATAAGGCACTAGTTATATAGTTCAATCATAGTCTAACATAAGTGAATCACATGTCACACTATCTAGCACATTAATCAAGAAAAGTTGTATATTATCTTTAGATAAGGCTCCTTTTCTTCGGGCTGAATTAATGTCTAGCTCCCAGCCTGGTGGTGTCTTAAAGACTTTCTCTCTGATCTACAAGAGCTCCATGAGAAAAGGCTGGGAGAGAGGGTCACGGAGATAGAATCTAGGCTCCTTGCTGTGGGGCTAAGGGTCTGATTCTCCTCATATAATGTCATGTGAGTAATCTTGGTCTGGTGTGGAGTGTCTTAGAGCCCAATCATAAGCAACAGGCTTATTCCTAGGAGAGAAATCAAAAGCGGTGGAAGGAGATACCAGGTTCGCTCTGTATGGCAGGAGCTGTGCAAATGCTGCCATTTCCAGGCTGCGACTGTGTCAGCCAGTGAAGCTCATGTGGCTCCCAGCAGTTATATTTCAATAAAAAAGGAATAAATAGAAAGAATGAACAAATCAATAATGAGTAAGATAAAATCCATAATGAGAAACAAACTAGCATAGAAAACCCTAGTACCAGATGTCTTCACTTGTGAATTCTACCCAGACATAACATTAAAGAAGATGAATACTTCCAGGGTGCCTGGGTGGCTCAGTGGGTTAAAGCCTCTGCTTTCAGCTCAGGTCATGATCTCAGCGTCCTGGGATCGAGGCCCGCATCGGGCTCTCTGCTCAGCAGAGTGCCTGCTTCCTCCTCTCCCTGTCTCTCTGCCTACTTGTAATCTCTCTCTCTGTGTCAAATAAATAAATAAAATCTTAAAAAAAAAGATGAATACTTCCAAACTCTTTTTATGAGACCAGCATTACCTGATACCTAAGCCAGTTAAGGACATGACCAAAAAAAAAAAAACAAACAGAGAGAGAGAATACTATAAAACAATAACTCTAATAAATATGGATGCAAAAATTCTAAATGAAATATTAGCAAATTCAATAACAGATTAACAAGTTCATATTCCATGGTCAAGTGGGATTTTCTGGTATTCAAGGGTGGTTCAAATACAGAAACCAAAAAATGTAATATGACACACTAATAGAATGAAAGATTTAAAAAATCATATGATTGTCTCAGTGAATGCAGAAAAAGCATTTGACAGAATAAAACAGCTAAAAAAATCTTTAACAAATTCAGAGCAAAGACATACCACAACATAATAAGGACCACATAGCATAAATCAACAGCTAACGTTGTACTCAATGATGAATAATTTAAAGCTTTTTTTTTAAATCATTGAAAAAATAAGGAAGCTCACTCTCACCACTCTTATTCAAGATAGTACTGGAAGTCCTGCCTGGAACAATTAGGAAAAGACAAAGAAATAAAAAACTTCTAAATCAGAAAGTAACAGTAGTTGAAAATTTCATTATGTGCATAGGATATGATAGTGTATATAGAAACCCTAAAGACTGAAGAAAAAAAATGTTATAACTAGTCAATAAATTTGGAGAAATTGCAGGATATATAATCAACACAGAAATTCCTTTCATCTCTATACACCATTAACTAACCATCTGAAAAAATAAAGAAAACCATTCCATTCACAATAGCATTAAACTCAATAAAATACTGAGGGATAAATTTAAGAAAGTAAAAGACTTGTACATTGTAAACAATAAGAACCTGATGAAAGTAATTGAAGAAGACAGATACTAATGGAAAAATATCTCATTTTCATGGAAGGGAAGAATTAATATTACCAAAATTATTACATCATTATTAAAATTTCTATACCTTACAAAGTCATCTATAAATTCAATAAAATACATATTAAAATTCCAATGGAATTTTCAAAAAAATAATAAAGGCAGTCCTTAAAATCATATGGGAGGGGAGCTAAGATGGCAGCACGGTAGAACACTAAGCTTCATTTGTCCCTCAAATATAGATAACTATCAAACCATTCTGAATAACCAAGAAATTGACCTGAGGACTGACAGAGCAAACTGAATAACTAGAGGGAGAGAAAAGACCACATCAAGGAAGGTAGGAAATGTGGAGATGTGCTTTGGGGGAGAAATGGATTTCTGGGGCCATGGTGAGGAGAGTGTTCTTGTCACAGGGAAAGATGAGAGAGAGTGGAATGCACAGGAATATGCACAAAGAGGACACATCCCCAAAGCCATTACCTGTAAAATGAGAGGGGCTGATTCTTGTGAGTTTTTGCAACCAGCAGCACTCAAAGACTGGAATTTTAGAGGTCTCCAGGATTGGCTTTGATAGAGCCCTGAGTGTGCTGCCCTATTGGTGGAGAGAAGGCAGACATGCAACCCTGGGACAGATGGCACAAACTGAGGATCAACTAAGGCACATGGGGAAAGACACTTCACTCTTCTTGGAGTGCTTCTGTGAGAGGTGGTGTTCTAAGAATCACCTCTTTTGGGACAAATGAGCCAGCAGGTGACATTTCCTTCCTCTGCCCCTCAGCATAGGAACAGAGACATCTGGTGAGGGCAGCAAAATCAGACACTGGCTGTTTAGTCTGCTTTGCCACAAATCCCACACCACTGAGCTCTGTCATGACAGCTCTTCTTTGTCAAACCTGCATCAGTCTACACATAGTGAGACCCTCCCACAGAAATCAGTGCAGGTCCCTACCACGCCAGGTCCCTAATGTTTGGATTTTAAAAGTTGGCAGCTTGGCTGGGAGAAAATCCAAAGTGCACTGTGTTGCTCCCAGCAGGGAAGCAAGCTGGAGACAGATAGCAAGAAAACAGTGATCTGAAAAATGCCTGGGACACACAAGGGGAAGTAGTTCATTCCGCTTGGAATACCTCCCAGAGAGCAGCAAGCACAGAGACACCTCTCCAGGGACAAAGGAGCTGGCTGGTGCCATTTCCCTCACCCACCCATCTGCATAAAACAACTTTAGTAAACAGCTCATCACCAACCCTGCCTGCCTAACCTGCTTACATCAAGTCCCACACCCTGCACTCTGATGGTACTGCATTTCTTGGGCAAGTGTGCATAAGGACCAGTGCAGTGGGCCCCATTCCCAGAAGAACAGCAGAAACCCCTGCATACACCATGTACACCAACCATAAAGCTCTGCAAGGCTTCAGATCTAGTGGAGGTAGTATCAGGTCTCATTTAACAAAAAGACCTGAGCATACCTAGTTAAAACTCACCACTCTGGCCAAGGTCCAAGCACTGTACTCTGCAGGCAAGGAAAACCCCAGGAGATGACTGACCTGAGGGACAGAGTGACCAAAAACAGCAGCATTGTGCATGAAGCACACACCAAGACTCACTGACAATATATGGCCTGGACAATATATGGCCCCCTTCTTCATACAGCCATTACTCTCAGGAGCAGGAAACATAACAGACTTGTCTAACACATAGAAAAACACAGAGACCTACATAAAATGCTAAGATGGAGGAATTCATCACAAAAGAAAGAAGAAGAAAAGGACATGGCTAGAGATCTAATCAAAAAATTTATAAGTAGTACGCCTGATGGAGAATTTCAAGCAATAATCATAAGAAAACATTCTGGGCTTGAGAAAAGCATGGAAAGATATTAGGGAGACCCATACCACAAAGATAAAAGAATTAAAAAACAAATCAGGTAGAAATGAAAAATATGATAACTGAGATTTTACCTAGACAGGATGTCATGGCCACAGGGATGGAAGAAGCAAAGGAATGAATAAGTGATATAGCAAATAGAATAATGGAATGTAATGAAACTGAACAAAAGAGAGAAAGAAGACTTATGCAACATGAGAATAGACTGAGGGAACTCAGTGACTCCATCAAATATAATAACATTCATATCATATGAGTCCCAGAAAAAGAAGAGAGGGAAAAGAAGGCAGAAGTTTTATTTGAGAAAATAATAGCTAGAAACTTCCCTAACTGGGGAAAGGAAAGAGACATCCAAATCCAGGAGGCACAGAGAACTCTCATCAAAATCAATAAAGAAGGTGAACACCAACACATATTATAGTTAAATTTTCAAAATATAACAATAAAGAAAAAAACCTAAAACAAGACAAAACAAGTCCCTAACTTACAAAGGAAAACAAATGAGATTAGCAGCAGATCTCTTCACAGATATGTGGCAAGTGAGAAGTGAGCAGCATGATATATTCGACATGCTCAATGGGAAAAATCTGCAGCCAAAAATACTCTATCCAGCAAGGTTATCATTCAGACTAGAAAGAGAGATAATATTTCCCAAACCAAAAAACAAAAACAAAAACAAACATTAAGGAATACATGAGCACTAAACCAGCCCTGCAAGAAATAGTAAGGGGACTCTTTGAGTGAGAAGGAAAGACCAAAAGTGACAAAGATGAGAAAGGAACACAGAAAATCTCCAGAAACAATGACCAAAAAGGTAATAAAATGGCACTAAATACATATCAATCAATAATTACTCTGATTGTAAATGGACTAATTGTTCCAAACAAAAGACTATGTCAGAATGGATTAAAAAACAAGACCCCTTTATATGCCAGCTACAATTATCATATGGCTTCACTTACTTGTGGAGCATAAGGAATAGCATGGAGGACATTAGGAGAAGGAAAGGAAAAGTGAATTGGGGTAAATCGGAGGGGGAGATGAAAGATGAGAGACTGTGGACTCTGAGAAACAGGGGATGGAGTGGGGGAATGGGTGAGCCTGGTTGTAGGTATCAAGGAGTGCACGTATTGCATGGAGCACTGGGTGTGGTACATAAAAAATGAATCTTGGAACACTGAAAAAAATAAAATAAAATAAAGATATTAAAAAAATAAAAAATTTTAAAAAGATGAGTAAAAAAATACAAAAGACTCTTTTTAGACTTAAAGACACCTGCAGTTTGAAAGCGGGGAGATAGAAAAATATTTAGCACACAAACAGATGTCAAGAGAAAGTCATTGTAGCAATACTTTATCAGACATATTAGAATGTAACAAGAGATGAAAAGGGGCACTATATCATAATGAAGGGAAAAATACTATCCAACAGGAAAATCTCACAGTTGTAAATATTTATGCCCCCAATGTGGAAGCACCCAAATATATAAAAGAATTAGTAAACATAAAGGAACTCATTGATAACAATACAATAATATTAGAGGACTTTAACACCCCACTTACAGCCATGGACAGATTCACCTAAGCAGGAAACCAAAGGGAAGCAATGGCTTTGAATGACACACTGGACCAGATGGGCTTAAAAGATACATCAGAGCATTCCACCCTAAAGCAACAGAATACACATTCTTTTCAACTGCACATGACACATCATCCAGAAGAGAGCACACATTAGGTCAAAACTCAGGCCTCTACAAGTACAAAAAGACTGAAATGATAACACACATCTTTTCTGACCACAACACTATGAAACTTGAAGTCAACCACAAGAAAAAATTTGGAAAGACCACAAATACATGGAGGTTAAACAACATGCTACTAAAGAATGAATGGGTCAGCAAGGAAATAAAAGTAGAAAATAAAAAAATATATATTTGGAAACAAATGAAAATGAAAACACAATAGTCCAACATCTTTGGAATGCAGCAAAAGTGGTCACAAGATGGGAAATATATAACAATACAGGTCTACCTCAATAAGCAAGAAAAATCTCAAGTAGGCGACCTAGTCTCACACCTAAAGAACTAGGTAAAGAACAAGAGAAAGTGAAAGCCTGCAGAAGAAGGGAAATAATAAATATTAGAGCAGAAATAAATATATAGAAACAGCAACAAAAGAGTAGAACAGATCAATGAAACCAAGAACTGGATACTTGAAAAAATTAATAAAATTTATAAACACCTAGCCAGACTTATCAAAAAGAAAAGAGAACGGAGGGTGCCTAGGTGGCTCAGTGGGTTAAAGCCTCTGTCTTCGGCTCAGGTCATGATCTCAGGGTCCTGGCATCGAGGCCCACATTGGGCTCCCTGCTCAGCAAGGAGCCTGCTTCCTTCTCTCTGCCTGCCTCTCTGCCTACTTGTGATCTCTCTCTCTCTGTGTCAAATAAATAAAATAAAATCTTAAAAAAAAAGAAAAGAGAAAGGAACCAAATAAATAAAATCACAAATGAGAGAACAAGAATCACAACCAACACCACAGAAATACAAACAATTATTGGGGCACCTGGGTGGCTCAGTTGGTTAAGCATCCAACTATTGATTTAAGTTCAGGTCATGATCTCACGGTTGTGAGATCAATACCTGTGTCAGGCTCCACGCTGGACATAGAGCCTTCTTAAGATTCTCTGCCCCTCCCCCTCTTTGGGAAAATTTTTTAAAAGAAATATAGACAATTTAAATAGAATATTATGAAAAATTATACACCATTGGACAATACAAAATTGGGCAATCTGGAAGAAATGGATAAATTCCTAGAAACATAAACTACCAAAACTGAAACCAAAAAAATGGAAAATTTGAATAGAACCATAACCAGAAAAGAAATTAAATCAGTAATCAAAAATCTCCCAACAAATAAATGATGGATTCACAGGGGAATTCTACCAAACATTTAAGGAAGATTTGATCCCTATACTTCTCAAACTTTTCCAAAAAATAGAAATGGAAGTAAAACTTCCAAACTCATTCTATGAAGCCAGCATTACCGTGATTCAAAAACCAGATAAAGGGACGCCTGGGTGACTCAGTTATTAAGCGTCTGCCTTCAGCTCAGGTCATGATCCTGGGGTCCTGGGATCGAGCCCCACATCAGGCTCCCTGCTCAGTGGAGAACCTGCTTCTCCCTCTCCCACTCCCCCCTGCTTGTGTTCCCTCTCTTGCTGTATCGCTAATAAATAAATAAAATCTTTTTTAAAAATCTAAAAAAAAAACAGATAAAAACTCCACCAAATAAAGAACTACAGGCCGGGTGCCTGGGTGGCTCAGTGGGTTAAAGCCGCTGCCTTCGGCTCAGGTCATGATCTCAGGGTCCTGGGATCGAGGCCCGCATCAGGCTCTCTGCTCAGCAGGGAGCCTGCTTCCTCCTCTCTCTCTGCCTGCCTCTCTGCCTACTTGTAATCTCTCTCTCTGTGTCAAATGAATAAATAAAATCTTTAAAAAAAAAAAAAAAAAAAAAAAAAAAGAACTACAGGCCAATATCCCTGATGAACATGGATGCAAAAATTCTCAACAGAATACTAGCAAATTGAATCCAAGAGCATATTAAAAGAATTATTCACTGGGGCACCTGGGTGGCTCAGTTAAATATCTGCCTTAGGCTCAGGTCATGCTCCCAGGGTCCTGAGATGAAGCCCCACATTAGGCTTCTTGTTCAGCAGGGAGTCTGTTTTTCCCTCTGCCTTTCTCCCCTACCTCCCAGCTTGTGCTTTCTCTCTCTCACTCATTCTCTCTTTCAAACAAATAAATAAAAACAAACAAACAAAAAGAATCATTCACTGTGATCAAGTGGGATTGGTTATTGGCTGCAAGGGTGGTTCAATATTCATAAATCAATCAACATGATAAACCACATTAGTAAAAGAAAGGATAAAAAACATATCATCCTCTCAATGGATGCAGAAAAATGATTTGACAAAGTACAGCATACATTCTTGATAAAAACCCTCAACAAAGTAGGGGTAGAGGGAACATGATTCAACATAATCAAGACCATGTACAAAAAACCCACAGCTTATTTCATCCTCAATGGTATATAACTGAGGGCTTTCCCCCTATTGTCAGGAATAAGACAGGGATGACCACTCTTATCAGTGTTATTTAACATAGTGCTGGAAGTCCCAGCTTGTGGGAATTCATAGTGCCTGACTAGATAAAATTTAATAAACACATGCTTCCCTGGATAAGACTAGTTGAAAGGCAAAGGAGAAGTATCCAGAAAATTGAACCCCTTTAAGGTTTCTGGGCTGAAAACAGCCAGATTCTTGTTGCAGCAATGTGCTCATACAGGCAGTAAATGCTTGATTTAGGAGAAACATTTATCTTTGGAGGTCACACACTCCACGTACCCTCTGTCTGCATGCCCATCAAAAACACAGCTTGTTCTATTTACATGATACTCTCTATGCCACTATACTGATTATTACAGCTTCACATTCCTTCTTGTTTTTCTTATTCTCTTGTTATATTGATAACATTCACAATAAAGGTGGAAGCAAAGTCTGGTTTGAGACCTTTTGCCACTAGACCATCTGGTCCACAGGCCCTCTCTTCTCCAACTAACATGTCTGGAGTAATCTTTTCATTCATCACCTCAGGGGTTTACAGGCCAAACCCAACAAGCAATCACACAACAAAAAGAAATAAAATGCATCTAAGTCAAAAGTCAGACTTACACTATTTACAGATGGCATGATACTTTATATGGAAAATCCAAAAGACTCCCTGAAAAGCCTGCTAAAACTGATGCACAAATTTAGCAAAGTCACAGGATACAACTATATGGTCAATTAATCCTGAACAAAGCAGGAAAGAATATACAACAGGAAAAACACACTCTCTTCAGAAAATGGTGCTGAAAAACTGGACATGAACATGGAAAAGAAAAACTGGAACACTTTTTTACACCATCACAAAACTAAATTCAAAATGGATGAAAGGCCTAAATGTGAGACAGGAAACCATCAAAATCCTAGAGGAGAACATAGACAGCAACCTCTTTGATAGCAGTCTTAGCATCTAATTACTAGATACATCTTCTGAGGCAAAAGAAAGAAAAAGAAAAAAAATAAACTATTGGGATTTCATCAAGATAAAAAGCTTCTGCACAGTGAAGGAAGTAATGAACAAAACTGAAAGACAGCCTACAGAATAAGAGAAGATATTTTGCAAACGACATATCTGATAAAGGGTTAGTATCCAAAATATATAAATAACATATCAAACTCAACACCCAAAAAACAAATAGCACAGTTAAGAAATGGGTAGAAGACACGAATAGATATTTCTCCAAAGAAGACATACACATGGCTAACAGACACATGAAAAGATGCTCATCATGACTTATCACCAGAGAAATTCAAATCCAGACTACAATGAGATGTCATCTCACACCACTCAGAATGGCTAAAATTAATAACACAAAAAAGAACAGATGTTGGCTAGGATGCAGAGAAAGGGGAACCCACTGCACTCCTGGTGGGAATGCAAACTGTTGCAGACCCTCTGGAAAATAGTAAAAGAGGTTCCTCAAAAGGTTAAATGTAGAACTACCTTACTATCCAGCAATCATCTTACTAGGTATTTACACAAAGAATACAAAAATACTAATTCAAGGGATACATGCACCCTAATATTTATAGCAACATTATCTACAATAGCTAAAACACAGCCCAAGTGTCCACTGACTCATGAACGGATAAAAATGATGTGAGATATGTATATATGTGTACACACACACACACACGACTGAGTAATATTCCATTGTATCTATATTACTCAACCATAAAAAGAACACAATCTTGCCATTTGCAATTATGTGGGTGAAGCTAGAGAGTATTACACTAAGCAAAATAAGTCAGTTAGAAAAAGACAAATACCACGTGACTTCACTCATATGTGGAATTTAAGAAACAAAACAAATGATCAAAGGGAAAAAGAGAGAGAGAGGCAAACCAAGAAACATACTCTTAACTATAGTGAATACAGTGTTGGTTATCAGAGGGGTGGTGAGTGGGCGGATGGGTTGAATAGATGTTAGGGATTAAGGAGTACACTTCTTGTGATGAGCACCAGGTACTGTATGTGTTGAATCACTAAATTGTACATCTGAATATTGTACTGCACTGTATATTAACTAACTGGAATTTAAATAAAGACGTTTAAAAAATAAAGTATGAATACCAGAAACAAAATCTGCATCCATTTTCAGGACACAACTTTAGCCCCAGAAAATGGCTACAATTATCTTGGATAGTAAATAAAGTCAACATTATTTGATAAAATATTATTTTTTAATGTATCTTTTATTTTTTACTTTTTTAAGTTTTTATGTAAATTCTAGTTAGTTAGCATATAGTGGATATTTCAGGAATAGAATTTAGTGATTCATCACATACGTATAACATCCAGTGCTCATCACAAGTGCCCTCCTTAATACCCATCCCCTACCCACTTACCCACCAACAATCCTCAGTTTGTTCTCTATCATTTAGAGTCTTTTCTCCCTCTCCCACTTCCCCTGCTTGTGTTCCCTCTCTTGCTCTCGCTCTCTCTGTCAAATAAATAAATAAAATATTTTTAAAAAGTCTCTTATGGCTTGTTTCCCCCTTTTTTCCCCTATGTTCATCTGTTTTGTTTCATAAATTCCACATGAGTGGAATCATATGCTATTTTTCTCTTTCTAACTGACTTATTTCGCTTAGCATATTACACTCTAGCTCCATCTACATCATTGCAAATGGCAAAATTTCATTCTTTTTGTGGCTGAGTAATATTCCAGTATGTGTGTGTGTGTGTGTATATAGAGAGAGAGAATATAAAGAATATGAGGTGTGTGTATATATATATATATATATATATATATATATATATATATATATATATATACACACACCTCATATTCTTTATCCATTCATCAGTTGATGGACATTCAGGCTCTTTCCATCATTTGACTATTGCTGATAATGCTGCTATAAACATCAGGGTATATGTGCCCCTTCAAATCAGCATTTTTGTATCCTTTGGGTAAATATCTAGTAGTTCAATTGCTGGGTCATAGGGTAGTTTTATTTTTAAGTTTTTGAGGAATCTCCATACTGTTTTCTAAAGTGGCTGCATTCCCACCAACAGTATAAGAGGTTTCCCTTTTCTTCACATCCTCTCCAGCATCTGTTGTTTCCTGTGTGATAAAATATTATTTTGAATAAATAATATCTACTTGAGAGTTAGTATGTCAGAGTGATCAAGAGCACAGATTCTGAAAACCCATTATATTGGACTAAATTTTGTGTTGGTCAATTATAACATTCTAGGTACTGTGATTAAAAAATACTGTGATAAACACTTCATGAGCATTGTCACTTTTTAAAAATCTAGTGAAGAATTTTTAATATCCAAATGTTAAAGAGAATTCAATTGATGCTTAAAAAGATTAAATTCATAGATATAAGTGACTGACTTTAAAGAGATGTCTAGAAGTGAATTAGAGTAAAAGGGTGATAACTTGAGTTATACTGTGGAAGTTAGAGAAATAATAGGAGAGTAAGTGATTGAATTGTGATGTGAAAGATACTTTACAAAATTGATAAAATGCATATGGTAATGATATGGCTTATTTCATTTAGCATTATATCCTCTAGGTCCATTCATGTTGTTGGAAATGACAACAACTCCTTTTTATGGCTGAATAATATTCTATTGTATATATAAATACACACACACACATACATGCTATATATCCCATTGATGTATGATGCATGGACACTTTGGTTGCTTACATATCTTTGCTATTGTAAATAATGCTGCAGAGAATATAGGAGTGTGTATATCTTTTAAAATAAGTCTTTTGTTTTCTTTGGGTAGATAGTAGTGGAATTGCTGGATTATGATAAGCACTGTGTGATGTACACAATAGTTGAGTCATTATATTTTACACTTGAAACTAATATAATACTGTATATTAATTATACTTTAATAAAGTAGACAAAATTTGGAATTTAGTTCTGGACATGTTGAGGGTGAATGAGATACCTTTGAAGCATTGTGATCATAATATCTATGATATAGGTGGGTATACTGGATCTTAGTAGAGAGATTTGGGTTAGAGACACTGATTTTTTTTTAACGTAGAAAAGCAACTTATTCCATTATAAGCACTTACACAGTTAGTCATGAAGAGTAACAGGCCTGCTGGTGAAACAGGTAACCCAAAACAGAGATGGTACCAAACTAGTGCTCAAGGACTAACTCCTAAAAAAAAAGCAACTCTTATCCAGGATTAATTTAGTTTTAAAAATAAATACAAGCTATCAATTCATTCTTCTCAATTCAACTGGACAGTCAACCTGTGGTATAACTGTCAGGTAAAAACATACATCTTTACAACTTGGTGGTCCCAAGTTTTAAAAAAAACAATTTCACAGAAAGGAAAGAAATATGAAAACAGCTCAAGAAATACACTAACAAGCAAAAATATATGGGGAAAGAGGAACACATAGTTTTGACTTAACTGAAGAAACTGAGAGGAGACTGGTCTACATAGGAAAATGTGCATCCTGGAAAGTCAGGTGTGAAAATTTTAGAATAGGAACTTATATGACTTGAATCTCCCCCATTTCCTGAATAAAAATGACATCTTGTGGTATTTATACTTCATGGCTCAGACACCTACCTCACTTGGCTCTACTCCTTCCTCACTTTAGCCTTTACTTAAAGGAGTCTGAAAAACTTGGGGATATAGCCTAAGAAGAAAAATAACCACACACAATATTTAATAANTGGCTACTTTAGACCTTTGTTACTAGAAAATTCCTGAAGAAAATTTAAATATAAGTCTGTGGCTTTACTGAATCAAGTCCCCCAGTTAATATTTAGAAAACACCCTGTTTGGGCTAGTAACATTGTTGATGGTACCTATCATAGAGGGATAGCCAAACAAAGTCTGTGTCTCAAAACCAGTGTTAAATCAATCTCAGAGTTGAGAGGGGAAAAAAAGGAGGAGTCTAATATCACAAGAAGTACAGATATATCTAGGACCCTTGTCCTTCTGGATCCACGCTTCCTTCAGGATCTTCATCATTATAAATGTTCTCTGCCATTTGCCACACTTGCATGATACTGTTTTCTGATACAGAACAGATCACCCAAGGTTCATTGGGATTCCAAGAGAAATCAGATATCTTGGCAGTGTGACCACCATGAATAAACAAAAATTCTGGGGCACCTGGGTGGCTCAGTGGATTAAAGCCGCTGCCTTTGGCTCAGGTCGTGATCTCAGGGTCCTGGGATGGAGGCCCATATCGGGCTCTCTACTCAGTGGAGAGCCTGCTTCCTCCTCTCTCCTCTCTCTCTGCCTGCCTCTCTACCTACTTGTAATCTCTCTCTCTGTGTCAAATGAATAAATAAAAAAATCTTTAAAAAAAATTCTGGTGGCCCATCTTCTGCATCTTCTGGGGATTGTTCCTCTCCAGTTTTACTTAAATCCCAAACATTCAGTCTGCGATCAGTACCACTGGAAGCCAAAATAGTCTCATTGTGAGGCGACCACTGAACTTGGAATATTTCATCCTTATGTGATTCAAAGGAATGCAACTTAAGTTTTAGACTTCTCAGATCCCACAAGGCAACAGTCTTGTCAGCTGATCCTGGGGCCAGGATGAACTCACTAGAAGGACTCACTAGAAGGCAGTTCACTTCAGCAGTGTGAGCATCAACTGAGTGGCTTGGTTTGGAAGTATTGTTTGAACGAGTATCCCAGATCATAAGTTTCTGATCATCAGCAACTGACCCAAACAGAGACTCATGGAGCAGATGCCAGGAAACATCTTCTACTACTGCTGTATGCCCTGTAAAGATGGTCTTTGCATCCACAACTTTTCCTTCCTTTGGAACAGCACTAATGTCCCAAAGGCAGATGGTGTGGTCGTCTGAAGCACTAAGTAAGTGCCCACTGAGATTTGGGTTCCAAGAAAGTCCATAGCCTTCTTTCTAATGCCCACAGAGACGCAAGTCTGGGTTGCATTCTCCAGAAGGGTCTGGTTTGGAAGGATGTTTTGTATAGTCAAAAACAAGAAGATCACTGGATGGAGTCTTTGTTGCAATGATGCAAGGGTTCTGGGGCATATAACGTGCCTGGTTTACTTCTCCTTCATGGTTGATCTTGATTTCTATTTCAATTTTTCCACTAACTGAGCCAAAACCTCCGAATTCTCCTTTCTCACTGTCATAGTGTGAAGCATCAAACTGAGCATCATCGTTAGGGAGCTGCACACTGGCTATCACAAGATGGTTTTGTTCATCCGACGTGTGTGTTCCCAGGACAAGTCGATGAATGCTGAAGTCTTTCCCTTCTGGTCTGGTTACATCTGGAAGCCACTGCGCAGTTAGGCTAGGCCACTCCAGAGCATGGGTCATCACCAAATCGTAAAGAAAAGGGGTGTTCTTTTTCCATATTTTGTACTCTTCGTTGATCACACGTTCTTCTACTGCGTCATCAAAGGCTGCTTCCTTGTCGGCCATGGCGAGCAGGCAATGCCCGGGGTGCGGCGTTGCTGGAGGGGCGGGGAAGCTACGGGCGCTCAGAGAAACTGATTTTTATGTTATTAGTATACAGGTGTCTATGAGATTATTCAGGGACATGATAGTGAATGTCTATATCCATGGTTCTTAAGAGAGGTGTGTGACGAGTGACAGAAATATATCATGAGATTTTTCAAACTACACACGTCTGCTTCTCACTCTTATTCTGCTATGCTTCTCCCTTTGGGTAGGAATGAAAACTCTACCTACTTCCCCATTCCCATTACTCCTGCTTATCAGAATTGGATGGGAGTATTAGTAAGAGAATATAGTTTCAAAAATAATTAGAAAGTTATATAATGTTTCATATTTCCTCCCCAATCTTATGTAATACAGTCATGAGATTTTTGAACTTTAAAGTCTAAATTGGACTTCAAATATGGTTTTTAGATATAACTAAGGCATATTACATATAACATTACATACAGCATATGTTATCAAAATTAGAGTTAGGTACTGGCTGTAAGTGCCAGAAAACACAGAATAAAAGTAGCTTAAATAAGATAGAAAATTCTTGTTTTTTTCTAAGCAAAGCAATCCACAGGAAGACAGTCTAGGATTAGTATGATGATTTCATATTCATCAGTGACTCATTCCTTCTATCTTGTTCCAACAACTTAAATACATAGGTTCCAAGATGGCTTCTTAACCTCTCCATCCATCATGTCCATATTCCATCTCCCCTAGTGAGAAAAGATGAATCAGTGTATGTCTTCTATCTTTAAAAACACCTCTGCAAAAATATGGTTCTATGCTCATACTTAGATATAAAGTAACCTAGGAAATGTAATTTTTATTCTGAGTAGCCATATGCCTAACTTAAAAATCAGAGATTCTCTATTACAAGAAGGAGGAGGAGAATGGATATTTGCTAATAATTAGCAGTCTCTGACAAAATTGCTATCATCCACATTTTTATGGTTAATTCTTAATTCAATTTATTCCTCTTAAATTATTCCTCCTAATGCTAGATTAGAATGGCAGAAGTGTATCACCAAAAGAAAAAAACTCATACCAGAAACTAAGCACATTGTGTTTGCACATTGTGTTTTTGGATGAAAATAATTTTTTTTGTGTGCTTGGTTTCCCCTGTCATTTCATCTGAGATTCTTTTTTGGACCTCATCAAATACACATATATATAGGCAGTGGCCTAGGATCAAGAAAACCTTGATCTTTTTTTAATTTGCTCTGCTAATTGATTATCTATGTGACTTTAAGCAAGTCAACTATTTTGAGCCTCATATTTCTCACATTTCAATTGGAGTTGTGTCTTGTACCCTGCTTATTTCAATCCACTTCATGGATATTGTGAGGATTAAATGAGATAATGAATGCAAAAATATTCTTCGAACTATAAGGCCCAAGTGAACGGGATTGGAATAAGTATTCTTTTAATGCCTCTAACAAGGTATCCTATTTGTTCAGTTTATAAAATCCTCTGTAGCAGTAGGAATATAGAGCTACATATGATACAGAAAGTACCTTGAAATGAATAAAGTCACCTTCATTTTGTAATTATCCCTAGCATCTTCAAGCAACCCAGGGCAAAGTGTTCATCTAAGTGAAATTTCCTGGTTCAGGATGGCCTAAACAAGTGTGTCTTGCCATTAGCAATACTGCTTATAAGTCTTGGCATTCTCAATTAGTGCAGGTGGACTGTCCAGGTGACAGCTTGGATTTGAAATATTTTTAACTAAACAATAAGACTGATTGAAAATCAAAGGACATTTGTTAAAGTTGGCCATTGCAATTCCCTCTAATTTATCAAATACACAAATAGACATTGATTGTTTTTTTTAAGATTTTATTTATTTATTGGACAGAGAGAGAGAGAGATCACAATCAGGCAGAGAGAAAGGCGGGTAGAGAGAGAGGAGGAAGCAGGCTCCCCGCTGAGCAGAGAGCCTGATGTGGGGCTTGATCCCAGGACCCCAAGATCATGACCTGAGCCAAAGGCAGAGGCTTTAACCCACTGAGCCACCCAGGCGCACCAGACATTGATTGTTTTTGACAAAAAACTTTTCAATTCAAGGTCTCTAAACAGTCGTGTTTTACACACAATTAGAAAACAGTTTCAAAAATATGCCCTTCACTTGCTATGGTATGTCTTAACTGTGAGAAATACAATTATCTGTAATAAACAGTCTTCAGCTTGGCCTTTTGTGTTGGAGTGCTGTTCATATGAAAATATCTTTTAGGTTCTGTGGATGCTGGTGACATAACATACTTTTATCAGTCTGAACTGGAAATGTATTGAACAGATGCTTGTTCTGCAGATTTTTATCTGTCACATTGCAGCCCACTTAATTGATTTCATTGACCACCAAAATAACCATGGCGCACAGTATGTTTTAGGCTCAAATTTCAAAATTGTTGAAATTTGTATTTGTATTTGCCATATGGCTTGGGTATTCATGTGACTGAGTTTTATTTTATTCAACTCAGTTCAATTCTCACCTGAATAATCTATTCTAGCCCATCAGAACTACCATTTGGTGGTTCAGTTAATTTTTTTTATTGAAGTTTAATTAACATACAGTATTATATTAGTTTCAGGTGTACAATATAATGGTTCTATATATTTCTCAATGGTCATCACAACCAGTGTACTCTTAATTCCCTTTATCTATAGCATCCATCCCACACCCAGCTCCCCTCTGGCTACTATCAGTTTGTTCTCTGCATTTAAGGGTCTGGGGTTTTTTGTTTGTCTCTTTTGTTCTTTCTTTGTTAAGTTGTTTTGTTTCTTAAATTCCATGTATGAGTGAAGTATTATGATATTGTCTTTGTCTGGCTTATTTCACTTAGCATTATATCTTTTAGGTCCATCCATGTTGCTGCAAATGACAAGATCACATCCATTTTTAATGGCTGAGTAATATTGCAGTGTGTGTATGTGTGTGTGTGTGTGAGTGTGTGTGTGTGTGTGTTTGTATGTGTGTAGCACATCTTCTTTATCCATTCATCTATTGATGGGCCCTTGAGTTACTTCCACATCTTGGCGATTATAAATAATGCTTCAATAAACATAGGTGTTTAAATATCTTTTCAAATTACTGTGTTCCTTTTCTTTGGGTAAGTACCTGGTAGTGGAATGACTGAATCATATGGTAATTCTATTTTTAATTTTTTGAGGGAACTCCATACTATTTTCCAACAGTGCATGAGGGTTCCCTGTTTTCCACATCCTCACCAACATTTCTTATCATTTTAATTCTAGCCAATCTGACATGTGTAAAGTAATATCTCACCGTGGTTTTGATGTGCATTTACCTGATGATTAGTGATGTTGAGCATCTTTGCATGTGTCTGTTGGCCATTCATATGCCTTCTTTGGAAAAATGTCTATTCAGATTCTCTGTCCATTTTTTAATTGTATTTGTTTCAGTTAATCTCAGTATTATAAAACAAGCTCTGAACTATTTCATACTAAGTTATAAATGACACTTAGAGTTTATTTTCTTTTAAGATTTATTTATTTATTTTGAGGGGGGAAGGGTAGAGGGAGATGGAGAGAGAGAATCTCAAACAGACTTCCCGCTGAGCACAGAGCCCAAGGCAGGGTTTGATCTCACAAACCCGAGATCATGACATGAGCTGAAATCAAGAGTTGGACACTTAACCCACTGAGACACCCAGGAGCCCCAGGAAGTTATTTTAATAGATAATGCTTTCTAATTACAGAAATGGCCTGACAAACATACCATGGCCTAACAGATTCATAGATCTTATTCAAATTATGGGTTTACTTGCTTTGTACCACTTAATCTACTTTCCCCCAAATCCAAGGCTTTATTCATAAAGCATCTGTTGATGAATCCATCTGAAGTCAAGAGCCCAAAGACTTCTACTTCCACCTCTCTTTCCCTTGCATAGAAGAGTTCACTTCCTTTAAATAACCATAATGATGAGGGCTGGTACTCAGAAAAAGAATGTCAAGTTTTCTACACCATACAATCTCAAAAGGAACAGGAGATTTATCTCCTTTTGATGCAGTGACAGGACATTGCTAAACTTAGCCCAATTAAATTACTCTCTAGTCCAGGATTATGTAGCTGGTGTTTAAGATTTATGCCTGATGACTTCAACCTTTATATTCTTTTGACTAAAGTATGGCCTAAACTCTGAGAGTACTGGAATAAAAAGAGGAAGGGGAAAGAACGGGGGAGGGGGAAGAGGGAAAAAGAGAAAGAGAACACATTCAAGGTGCCATTCCAGGACCCAGAAGTGGGTTCAAAAGCTTAAATGTTAGAGGACCATAAGGCTGCTTCTTCCTTAATCCATATGTTTACTTTCAGCGCTCTCAGTTGCTGTTTTGCTCTACAAGCCAGCATCTCTATTTTTTTCCCTCTAGCTTTCCCTGGCCTTGTAGAATGCTCTGTACCAGGTAACAGTAGTAACAGTCGTTATTTTTTGTTCCAAAAAGAACTTTCAATCCCACAATTTAAAAAGATGGAGAATTGATGCAAGAAAATAGGATCCCAATGCAGTATATTATTTATGGAAGGAGAGAATAGGTAATACTTAAAGCAAAGGTATGACCAGGTTGGAAGTCTGATCACTAACTCTAACCATCCATAACCAGCACACACACAAAAAGATAGATAGATAGATAGATAGATAGATAGATAGATAGATAGATAGATAGATAATAGATAGATAGGCACACAAACAGACCATGAAGATTTTTCATTATCCATGCAGATTTAGTAAATGAACAGTTTCAATAAGAACAAATGGTATATTTCACTTTCAATAAAACCATTACAGTGTTGAAAAACTGTAGTTTCACTTGAATTTAAACATTATATCTATCTTTCTTTCATTGGAAATTTCTCTCAAGTGTTCTAAAATTATTCTTTTTAAAGACTTATTATATCTTACTGAAATACTTATATGTTTTAAGGCACTGATTGCTACTAACAGATTTTACACTGTAAATATAAGTTGATTATTCTATTTTTCAATTTATGCCATGTATTTGTAGGAGGAAAGAAGTAAAAAATAGATACTTTTTTAATTTCTTGAACAGATATGTGTGATGCAGATAAGTAATGCTAAATCTAAGCTCATTGGTTATATAATCCACCAATCCTTTTCCAAAAAGAGAAAGTTTAAGGAGAGTAAGAAGTGCCTTTAAGAATCTAAAAGGAATCTGAACCAGAAATTAAACTTGAGTTTTGGCCTAGTCATTTGCTAGCATGCTGCCATAGATAAATCATATAACCTCCCTGATCTCTAGTTTCTGCATATGTGTTTTTCCTTTCCTACTTCAGAAGGTTATTTTTTAAGTTTAATTTATAATGGGCACATATAAGCATGGTGTGAAATCTATAAAGTATCTTACAAAGAAAAGCAAAGTAATATTACTATTGAGGTTAGAGGTGAGAAAGTAAAAATTTAGCTTGAACTAAGAAGATACGAGACCAGTGCTCTAACCCCTGAGCTACGGAGCCTTGAACTAAGAAGATAAAAACCTGCACTGCCATTCATCATGCTAGCATAACAGACACAGATACAGCCAGCCAAGACGTTACTAAGAAACAATTGTTTCTTTCAAGCCACAGTGAAACTGAAGTATCATAACAACTTCTCCTTGAGTGACTACTGCTTTCCTACTCACCAGGGAACTTTGTCCTCTAAAATCATAGACCATCAGAAATTTTGTTGTTTGAAATTATAACAGAAAGAATAAAACATCCATCTCTTCCTGGAGAATCTAAGTTACTTTGACCCAGAAAAGCCACTTCAAAATACAAACCAAGTGCAGAGATTCAGGTAAGGAGTTTCAGAACAAAATATTTTGCATCTATCTTACCTTTGTAGTTTCCAAGAAAACAAAACCCTTGGTTGACTTTTGCATACCAGGACCTGATGTTGACTCCTTTAAACACTACCTTACTTTGCCATGCAGCTAACAAGACATGACTTCATTTACATTTACATTTATTTTTAAATTTCACCTAAACTCCTTATTTCTTCCAAATTCTATAATAATTCCATTTTTCCTTTGCTTGTAAAAAGTGCTCCATGATCCCTGGTGTGCAGTCTTTCTCTTTGCAATGGTTCAATAATCCTAACTTTGTCAAACTACTAGTTTGTCCCTGATGGTCCTATGCTGATTGAGCTAAGGCAAAGTAAGACATCATGATAGAAGAAACAAATGGTACTATAGGCAGAATAAAGAACTGCTTATATCCTCAAGATCACCTTATAGTCCAAGATATAGTCGAAGCTGAAGTTTTTTTTCTTTCCTTTTTTTTTATTAAGTTCAATTAGCCAGCATATAATACACCACTAGTTTTTGATATAGTGTTCGGTGATTCATTAGTTGCTTATAACACCCAGTGTTCATCACACCACATGCCCTCCTTAACGCCCATCACCCAGTTACCCTATCTCCCCAATCCCCTCCCTTCTGTAACCCTTAGTTTATTTCCCAGAGTCCAAAGTCTCCCATGGTTTGTCTCCCATTTCATAACATTCTTGTTACAGGCCATAAAAAGAAGGAAAGACAGAAGGAAGAAAAGGAATGGAAGAGACCCCACCAGATGAATTAGCTTTCTTTGATCAACTTTCCTATAAGATCCACAAAACAAATTTGAGGTTGCCTCCTATTAACTGGAACTTAGTCATATATCTAGACTTAGCTACAAGAGAGGTTGGCAAATATAGTCTTTAAATTCAAACATCAATACATAAAGCTAAAATTTGGAGTCCTTCTATTAAAAAAAGGGGATGGGGTGACTGGGTGATGGGTATTAAGGAGAGCATGTGTTGTGATGAGCACTGGGTGTTATACACAACTAATGAATCATTGAACATTACAACAAAAACTTATGATGTACTATATGTTGGCTAACTGAACATAATGGAAAATTAAAAAAGAAGGGGAGAATAAATATTGGGTGAACAACTAGCAGTCACGGCCACCTGCAGGACTACTGTGTATAGTTGTGCAGGGTTATAGAGTGCACAACTCCATTAACATAGACTAAAATGTGAATGCCATCCCCTGGAGTTAATTGCTCAATGTGGTGGCCTCAGCCACAGAGTAGTATAGATGTAATTTGGAAGCCATATGAATAAGAAGGAAGTAAAATTTGAAAGGAGAAGAGGAATAAGTGAGACATTACCAAAATTTTTTTTAAAGATTTTATTTATTCATTTGACACAGAGAGAGAGATTACAAGTAGGCAGAGAGGCAGGCAGAGAGAGAGGAGGAAGCAGGCTCCCTGCTGAGCAGAGAGCCCGATGCGGGCCTCGATCCCAGGACCCTGGGATCATGACCTGAGCCGAAGGCAGCGGCTTTAACCCACTGAGCCACCCAGGCGCCCGAGACATTACCAAAATTTTAAACCAGAATGATAGAGAAAAAATGGTTATGACCAAAAAAATTAATTCAGTGGAGGCACAGGATAGGGAAGAAACATTATTCTTTTTAAAAGGAGGGGAATATGAGTCAAAGGCCTACTATATGCTGTAGGCATTTTTTTTAAAATCTGGAATCTTAGTCATAGTCCTATGTCACTTTGTAAAGATAATCTGATAAACCTAGTGACTGCAACTTCCTGTAGAAAAGTAGACATTTGTCTGGTGGATCTTGTTCATGAGTTGGCTTCTCAATTCCTATTGCCCAGTGTACAATGGCCTTTCAAAATGTGGAATTATTTGGACCATAATTTTTCTTTTCTAACATGCCTCTGTCTGGATGGGTAGAATAACACTGGAAAAATTTTGTATCTTACTTCAATATGATTATTCAGCGTTTCAGCTGTGGCCCCAGCGTATTGGAATTATGCCTGATATATAGTAGGTTTTTATTCACTCATTTTTTCAAAACTATTTGTTAAGATCTTCATATAAAGAAGTTGCCACGGCCAATGTCAAAGAGGTTACTGCCTGTGTTCTCTAGGATTTTTATGGTTTCAGGTCTCACATTAGGTCTTTCATACATTTTGAATTTGTTTTTGTTTACACTGTACAAAATGGCCCAGTTCCATTCTTTTACATGCTGCTGCCCAGGTTTCCCAACAATATTTGTTTAAGAGACTTTTTCCCCTTGGAGATTCTTTCCTGCTTTGGAAAACCATAGGGAGGTTCCTCAAAAAATTAAAAGTAGAACTACCCTATGATCTAGCAATTGCACTACTAGACATTTACCCAATACTAATTCAAGGGGATACATACACCTGGATGTTCATAGCATCAGCATTTCCTATAATATCAAACTGTAGAAACAGTCTCTGTCCATCAACTGATGAATGGATAAAAAAATATGTCTTGGATCACTGGAAAAATAAATACAAAAAAAGTAAAAAAAAACACATTTTACAATACTAAAAAAAGATATGATATATATATATACATATATATATATACACATACAATGGAATATTACTCAGCCATAAAAAGAATAAGATCTTACCATTTGCAAGGACATGGATAGAACTAAAGAGTATTATGCTAATTGAAAGAAGCCAGGCATAGGAAGACAAATATACGATTTCACCCATATGTGGAGTCCAAGAAACAAAGTCAATGAGAAAAAGGAAAAAAAAAGAGGGGGGCACACCAAAAAACTGACTCAACTATAGGGAACAAGCTGATGGTTACCAGAAGAGAAGTGGGTGGGGAATGGATTAAATAAGTGGTGGCGATTAGCGAGTGCCATTGTGTTGAGTACCTGTTGTTGTATGGAAGTGTTGAATCACTATATTGTACATCTGAAACTAATATTACACTGTATGTTGACTAACTGGAATTTAAATAAAAACTTTAAAAAAGCTTTTAAAAAGGGATTGTACTATATGCTAGCCAGATATTGATCTAGGTGCTAGGCAAACAACAGCAGACAAAATAATATTCTTGTCCTCCAGGGTAAGTGTGGAGGGGGCAGTGATCAGTTATAATGAAAATTACAGTAAGGTTAGGAGGATAGGGAGTGCCAAGGGAGTTGTTATTTTATTTTATTTTTTTTAAGATTTTATTTATTTATTTCACAGAGGGAGAGAGATCACAAGTAGGCAGAGAGGCAGGCAGAGAGAGAGGGGGAAGCAGGCTCCCTGCCCAGCAGAGAGACCAATGCGGGCCTCGATCCCAGGACCCTGAGATCATGACCTGAGCAGAAAGCAAAGGCTTTTAACCCACTGAGCCACCCAGGCGCCCAGGGAGTTGTTATTTTAAATAAGAAGTCAGAAAAGAGCTCTCTGTTAAGGTGATATTTAATTAGAGATCTTTGAGAAGTGAATGTCATATGAATATCTGTGGGAAAAGCTTTCCATGCAGAGGGAATATCAAGTATAAAGGAACTAAGGCTGAAGCAGGAGAATTGAGTCAGAGAGGAAAGTGACAGGGATCTTGAGGAGAATGATTATCCTTTAAGTAATGATAAAGACAAAAATAAATACATGAACAAATGAACAAATAAATAAGTGGATACTAAAATGAGCTCCAAGATTAGATTAAATATTTCAAACTTGTTTGAATAAATTATAACTTTTTTGGTAATGACATTACCAAATGCTGGAACATTTTCTTGAAGAAAGAAAGCTATTTCTTTTTATCATATGCAATTCAAATAATTCTATAATAATTCCACATATTTACCCATTCTCTCTCTATCTCTATCTCTCTCTCTTTTTCTCTCTCTCCCATACTGTGCTGGACTAATTTAGAACTGATTAAATTTAAGAGTACCAGATTTCAGAGCTGAGGCTCAAGTCCATTCCGTGTGAATTTGTAATGTTTATTGTCTGGCATATACATTCTGCCTTACCTAAAACCTGAACCAAGCTGTCACTTCTGTGATTTGCTCATCTAACCTACACCAGGTTTAAAGTCCTAAACCTAATGCATATTATACAGAAATGAACAGTCTCTCTGTGCCCAGAAGAGATGGATTTCTTTTTAACCAAAAATAAATAATGTAGAGGCACCTGGGTGGCTCAGTTAGTTAAGTATCCAACTCTTGATATCAGCTTAGGTCTTGATCTCAGGGTTGTGATTTCAAGTTCCATAAAATTTAAAAAATAAAATAAAAAATAGATTATATTGTCTAAATTTAAAACACAATAGTGAGAGACAGGTTTTTATTCCAAAACAATCCATTTTAATCATGTAAAAGAAATAATGAAGAGTCTAAGAAGAAGTTTGTTATTTCAGACCATATTAGCACAATGTCCAAGAACATGGATTCAAGAAGTCAACTATACAATTAGGAATTCACTGAGCACCAGAGTCACAGATTGGGAATCACTTTCTATAACTTGAGAAGTGAATGAACTGAAATTAATGAATACCTGTAGGAGACAACAGTAATTATTCACCTGTTGTGACAGAGACCGGCTAGGTAGTCAGTAAAACCTTTTTCTTTCTCTCTCTCTCTTTTTAAAAAATATTTTATTTATTTATTTGACCGAGCGAGAGCACAAGCTGGGAGAGCAACCTTTTCCTTTCTTCCTTATCTTTCCAGACACACACCTAGAATAAATTTCCCACCCTCTTTTGCAATCCAGTGGCAGGAACTGAATTCCATTTGACAAGATATGAGTAAAAGATGTGTATTGTTTCTAGGACAGGTCAATGAAAATTAATAAACAATCCTTCTTAGGTTTCTCCCTTCCGGGGCAATATTGGCAGTAATTAAACATTTTAGTAATTAAACATTTCTTCTTTGTGGGTTCTAATTTCCATATTTTTAAATGAGCATAGATTTGTTTTTTAATCACAAAATGTGAGGATTAGGTTGAACCAATCAATCCAGAAAAAGTACTTAATATTTATTCAATATTGCACATTGTTTAATCTTCCTTGAGCAGTTTTCATCATATGATTACCCAGAAATTAAAATAAACTTCCAATATCTACCCACTACTAGCTAAATTAAATCTAAAATCCTTAATCTGGGACTCAAAGTCTCTTCAAGTCTAAATTTCCTAATGTGTAAAATGGGGTTAACAATATCTTGCATGGAGCACTGAGTGTGGTGCATAAACAATGAATCTTGGATCACTGAAAAAATAACAACAATTAAAAAAAACAATGTCTATATGTTAGGGATAAGATGTAAGCTCAGTATCTAGGGCTCATTATTAGTGCCCACAGTGAATCAAATACATATTTTCAACCTCATCTACTAATTCTTTTGTACACACATATATCCTCTTAGTAATACTTCAGTCAACCTATTCTTTTTTTTAAGATTTTATTTATTTATTTGTCAGAGAGAGAGAGCACAAGCAGGCAGAGTGGCAGGCAAAGGCAGAGGGAGAAGCAGGCTCCCTGCTGAGCAAGGAGCCCAATGTGGGAGTACATCCCAGGACCCTGAGATCATGACCTGAGCTGAAGGCAGAGGCTTAACCCACTAAGCCACCCAGGCGTCCCTCAATCAACCTATTATTTAAATATACTTTATGGGTGCCTGGGTGGCTCAGTGGGTTAAAGCCACTGCCTTCGGCTCAGGTCATGATCCCAGGGTCCTGGGATCGAGGCCCACATCGGGCTCTCTGCTCAGCAGGGAGCCTGCTTCCTCCTCTCCCTCTGCCTGCCTCTCTGCCTACTTGTAATCTCTCTCTCTCTGTCAAATGAATAAATAAAATCTTTAAAATATATATATATATACTTTAAAGAACTATTTCCTGAGTATCGTTTGTAGTATGCACTTGTAAGTTTTGCTACAATTGAATATTAGTTCAAAATATTATTTATTATTGCAATTATATAAGAAAATGTCCATTTTTAAAGATGCACAATGAAATATATAGGAGTAAAATAATATGATGTCTGAGATTTGTTTTAAAATGCTTCAATAAAGGAAAAAGGATAAATAAAACAAATGTGGCAAAATGTTGATAATTAATCTTAGTAACAGATACTTAGGGGTTCATTATATTGTTATTTCTACTTTTGTGTATGTTTAAAATGTTCATAATAAAAAAGATAATTTAAAATAAATGCACCATTGATGTGAGACTAGCAGGGAAGCAAGTGTCCTTAGAGTTCATGATTTCATCCAGGATGAAGAGGCAATCAACTTATTTCAATAGATGCCTGGGGCTGAAGGAAGAAAGAATCCCCTTGTTTAACTACCCTAAACCGAATGACAGCATGTAGGCCTTAGTAACTTTGTGGAAGAAAAATGATCTTAAGATTGACAAACTTTTGGGGCACCTGGGTGGCTCAGATGGTTAAGCATCTGTCTTTGGCTTAGGTCATGATCCCTGCATCCCGGGATGGAGCCCCACATCGAGCCCCGCATGGAGCTCCTGGCTCAGCAGGGAGTCTGCTTCTCCCTCTCCCTCTGCCTCTCCCCCTGCTCATGTTCTCTCTCCCTCTCTCTGTATCTCTCCATCTCAAATAAATAAATAAAATCCTTAAAAAAATTGACAAACTTTTTAGAAGCCTCATTTTCTCTAATAAAAACCCCAAACCATGGAAATTTTAAGTTATTATGATTTTGATTTTAAACATTATCCAAATTCTTAGAATTGTGTTAAGTTTGGCCAGATATTACTGTAAACAGAAAGGACATCAGAAGAATCCTAAATTATGGAGAATCATGGCAACTATTTTAAGACTGTTTTCTACAGGAAAGCATACTGTGCAGGGTATATCTAGGACAAAGGGAACCTTATGGGATCATGTCGTGGTGGGTGGTCTTAGTGCAAAAGGAAGGATAGTAAGTAAATTAATAAACATTTTTTATATACATAGAGGATTTTCAACTGGGTAAAGCACATCATTTAGTGCCTTGTTTTTTCATCAGAAAAAAATGAGATTTTTGAATTAGATTTCTGAGATCCTATTAGTTGCAAAAACCTATTCTTCTCTAAGTTAAGGCATTTTTTATTTCCTTTATGCTCTTTTCAGTGTAAAGACCAATGAGTAATATCTATTAGAGCTTCTAGTGATTTATCCTGAAAAACTTGTATGAATTTCAGAAAGACAGAGTAAAACCTTTTAAAAAAATAAAACCTACAAAATACTTGAGGGAGAGATGCCTGGGTGGCTCAGTCAGTTAAGCGGCTGCCTTCAGCTCAGTCATGATCCCAGGGTCCTGGGATCAAGTCTCCCATCGGGCTCCTTGCTCAGTGGGGAGCCTGCCACTTCCCCTACTTGTGCTCTCTCTCTGTCTCTCTAGCAAATAAGTAAATAAAATCTTTAAAAAAAACACTTATGGGAAATGTATCAGCCAAATCTCAGTTCATAAGAAAGGTGAAGAAATTAAGTGAAATTTAATTTAAATTTAAATACAATTTTGAAACTGAACATTCAGTGATATGCTGTAATGATTATATTGTAATGTTTTTTAAACAAGTCTGAGTTGCATATGCAACAGGAATCTCTTGCAGAGATAAGAAGGAAAAGGACAAAGAGAAATTACAAATATTTGAGGAGCTTAAACTAGCTCAGTACATCACTCCACACTAGAATCCTTCTGCCTATGATTATTAAATAGTTTGAGTCCTTACTTAAATTATTTGTCTCTATTCTGGCAAGAAGCAGAATCTAGAGTGAGATTTTGGTAAAACCCTAAGATTCATAACCAAAAGATATGGATCTGAATCCCAATACCACCACTTATGTGATGGAGGGCAAATTACTTTATGATTCAATATCAATTTTTTTAAAGTAAGCTCTCTACGCAATGTGGGGCTTAAACTCACAGCTGTGAGATCAAGAGTTGCATGCTCCACTGACTTAGTCAGGTAGGCATCCCAATTCAATCTCAATTTTTATAAAATGAAAACATACTGACAAAGAAAATGCAATAAATATGTTTTTAAAGATTTATTTATTTATTTTAGGGAGAGTGTGTGTAAGTGGGGGGTAGGGCAGAGGGAGAGAGAGAATCCCCAAGAAGACTCCCCACTGAATGCAGATCCCAACTTGGGGCTCAATCCCAGGACCCTGAAATCATGACTTGATGGATATCAAGTTAGCCACTTAACCGACTAAGCCACTCAGGTGCCCCAAAAATGCAGTTTATATTGAGGAAATCAGAGAAATCCTGAGTAGGGAAAATCTAAAGCTAGCCAGTCATATAAATGGTCATCACGTGAAAGTAGTACAACTCAGGAGACCACCATCTTGTTGACATCTGTAAAGCTTCTATAATTCTAGAGACAAAAACATGTAGGCATGGGGAAATGGCTGTTCACATAACATATGTACATGCCTTAATTGTGAATCATCAATTAAGATATTGACAATTTTTAAAATATTTTATTTATTTATTTGAGAGAGACAGAGTGAAAGACAGCACAAATGGAAAGGAGGGGGAGAGGCAGACTCCCTGCTGAGCAGGGAGAGCAATGCTGGACTCAGTCCCAGGACCCTGGGATCATGACCCAAGCTGAAGGCAGACACTTAATCAACTGAGCCACCTAGGCATCCCTAAGATATATTGACTATTTATCTGAATAAAAATAGGTATGAAAGCAATTGTGGTGTACCAATGTGGGATAGTGAGAATCATCCACATTGTGTGCAAGCAAAAAGAACTGTATTATCTGTAGAAAATTTAAAAACAGCAATAAAACCAACAAAAATCTGGTCTGTTTGAATTATCACCATGCTCTGGCAATTTTAAACAACATCAATGATAAAATACACTTCTCCAGAAAAATATTTTGTTTAAGGTCCAAACAATTGATGAAGTTACTGTCAAGGTTTATTAATGTCACTATAAGCTTCAAATGAGTACATACTCATTACTAAACCCTGTACTGTTTGTTACCTTTAAGTAAATTCGGAGAATTCCCAACTATATTAATGGCATGTAACACACACAGAGTCAGCTACAGGAATTCCATAGAAGAACTAAGTTCAAAATGGTTTAGAATCATTGAAGCTTGCTTTGGGTGCGGTTAATGTCTCAATTATCTGGTACAACATCTTTGTTTAAACTATAGTTTCAAAGTAAACAATGACAGTGCAGTGAATGTCTCTACCTTTAAAGCAGGGCTCAGTATGCCTTCTTTATTAGTTTCCTATTGTTGTTGTAACTAATTACCACAAATTCAGTGGCCTAAAACTTTAAAGTGACTGCAATTTTCCCTTCTGTAAATGCCAAAATTAGTCTGTGCCCTTTCTCTGCCTCCAAAAGATGTCACAGAGATAAATAATTGGAATGGTACCACATTCTGAATAAATCGCAGATGTTTACATACTATGTCAAACCTGGCTTGATAACATCTCCCTAACAATTTAGAGCAAAGGCTCAAATCCAAAACTTCCAGGCCTCTAACCACAATGCTACCACCTACTAAGAGGATTCCCTTTCTTCTAGTTTCCAACAGCGTGTTCCTTACTTCCTTTTGAGCCCTCACCTACAGCATCCTTAAAGTCCATATTACTACTGACAGCCTATTTAAGGCA
Organism: Ailurus styani; assembly: GCA_002007465.1. Classification (NCBI taxonomy): domain Eukaryota; kingdom Metazoa; phylum Chordata; class Mammalia; order Carnivora; family Ailuridae; genus Ailurus; species Ailurus styani. The sequence continues at coordinate 24,881 of LNAC01001213.1, read as the reverse complement.
ATTTAGGCTTTCCCTACCTATCATGCTCCTCAAAATTCTTCCAGTCTTCACCCACTGCCTGATTCCAAAACCACTCCCTCATTTTAGGTACTTGATACAGCAGCACTCCACTTCCAGTACCAGAGTCTGTAGCAGTTTTCTACTGCTCCATAACAAATTACCATATAATTAGTAGCTTAATACAATACCCATTACTATCTCACAGTCCTATGGGTCAAGAGTCCACATATAGCTTAAGTTGGTCCTCTGCTCCAGGTCTCATAGGACCAAAATCATGGTATCAGCCAGGACTGCAAGCTCATCTGAGACTTGAAGTCCTCTTCCAAGTTTGATGGTTATTCTTAGAATTTAGTTCCTTCCAACTATAGAGTGAAATCCCTATTTTCTTGATGGCTCTCAGCCCAGGAGCATTCTCAGCTCCCGAGGCTACCCTCAGGTCCTTGCCACATGGCCCCCTTGTCTCACAACACAGATTTTGGCTCCTTTAAGGCCAACAGGTGAACATCTGCTGCTGCTTTTCCCACTTAAGGATTCACGTGATTAGGCTATACCCACCCAGGATAATCTCCCTTTTGATTAACTCAAAATTAAATGGTTAGTAACTTAAATGAAGGAATGGAATCCTCTCATATTCACAAGGCTTGCCCACACCAACAGGAGGGAATTACACAGAGCACCTATGCCAAGGGCAGAAATCTTGAGGCCATCCTAAGAATTCTGCCCACTCTCCCCTTTGACCTTCGATACTGTCTTGGATTCCTAGCCTTACAATGCTGCTTAAGTGTTTTGTGTTCTTATTTCCCTCCCTTTGCCCAGTTTGTATTTCCTAGTTCTTGGACAGAGATGCTTCTTGCTTTAAAATAGTCTTTCAATGGTTTATTTCTTAGTCTCCATAAAATCAGAGAGAAGTAACTAAACAAGCTTTCTTGCTGGTGAGCAATCTGGAAAAGGCCACCACAGGCAGAATTGTATACAGCCAGTAATCTTTATTCTTCCCCAGTCCTCCAGGCAATGTGTAGGACACATGTTCATGGATATTTAAAAATGTATGAACTAGACAAAGTCAATACAGCAAAGAAAGTTCTTGATTTTTAAAAGTCTGTCTAGTATGAGGTATTTAACACTCTCCTACCCATTTAAAAGCATATTTTTTATAAAATGAAAAGTCTAACAAATGTTTTAAATATTTTTAAGAATTGGCTAAAAAGAATCCATACAGAAACCTATTTGCTTTGTGCACAATTGTTGCTGCTAGTAGTATGTATCTCTAGTTCAGCTCTTGCCTAGAAAATAATTCATCAACTAAGTTTAACTTTTATTTTTCTTTATGTCCACCATGGGAAAAAGCCACATTTCTTCCCCTTCTCTGCTCTGATAAATTCTTTCTTAAATGATCATGCTGTGGTTAGAGATTTAAGAGAATTTACTGTATGCACTATAAACATTGTGGTTTCCTCTAACTAGTTTTAGTAATCAAGGTCAGTAGCTACTGGGACATGCATAAACCTTTATACATATGTAAAGATAACTGAAACATGCACTCCTAAAAGTCATTAGATGAGAATAAACGCCTCCATCTATATAAAATCAACTGGCCTATTTTTGGAGTCTGACAAAATATTTAAAAATGTTCATTCTATGTTACTATGTAAATGTATGTATGCTCTTGTTCATAGCATTATAAAAGGGAAGTCACTCTACCAGGCTTTATATTTAATTATTAATTTCTGCTAGCTTTCAGGTAACAACTTGGGTACCAGAAGAGAAGCAGGTACTGAAGCGGTTCTAGTTTCCTGCTCTTCTAATGTGAACTGGGCTGCATTCACTGGTCTGACAGGTTTAGGCCCCAGCTTTTTACTCCATAGAGTATTCATCAAATATTCTGCCAGATATAACAAAGAAAATCAGAAAGCTATACTGACTCAAATATCAGGAATTAATTCTTACATAGGGACTTCTAATCCCTAAACCATATACAACTTAACAGGTTTGAGGAAACTTTATTGCAGGAAACAATGATAAGCATTTAAAAACAAGCATAAATCATTTTATATAAGACATGACAAAGAGATTATATACCTGAAAAAAAATCTGTAGTGTCAAATAATTTGAAATACCTTTTAAAAGTCAATTATAGATATAGTCATAAGAACCAAAAGAAATTTATTTGTAAAATTTCTTACGTGACCAGTGATGAGAAACAAGAAACACTATACCAAGAAATGCTCAACTAAGACCCTAATAGTCTTTAAGCTGGTTCATACAAGAGAAAAAACAAAGTAGCTCTTGATTATTAGGATAGAAAGAAGTACTTCTTTATGTCTTTCAGTTGCACAAAGACATACATTTAACCACAGGGGTCTGTGCAAGCAGCATTGTAGTATCTGTAGACTTAGCTGAGTCAAAGCTTCCAGGGTGCTATTCCTTATCTACCTTACATAGCTGTTTCACCGCTCTTGCTGATTTCTTTGTTGGCTCCTTTCTCTTTTTCTTCTCCTTTGTTGGTTTTTGTTTTTTCTTTTTCTCTGTTGGCTCCTTTCTCTTCTGCCCGTTCACTGTCAGTTCCTTTCTCTCTTCCATGGTTTCCTTCTTTCTCTTCTTTGTCATGAACATTGGTGTAAACTGTTTTGTTATAGCCTTCCCGGTTCCGAGCAATTTCAATTGCCAAAAATTGTATCCTGGGGGCTGAAAGGTGCATAGAATTGATTATTGTCCTAGTCACAGTTACTTTTCTAAACCTACTTGAAGTCTACTGACAAAGCTGAAATAACAGTCAAAGCATTCCAGTACAGTCATAAACTTCAGAGATGTGGACTTCTAATCTTGTTAAATGAGGCTGAAAATAATTAACCATCTTATCCCACAGTTACTCAACAAATGATAACATGATCTTTAAATATGTAACAAATAAAATAATCCCCAAACTATTCATGTCACTAATTCATCAGTAAAACCAGATCCCTCACTCTCCTTATACAGAAACCACTCCAGAGGCAAGAATCTCACCAAAGATGGTGTTTTCCTCAGTGTAGCCCTGGGAACAATCCAGTCGTAACAAAGTACCATAGTTGAAGTCTTCTACAATCCCGTCAAACTTCAAGCAGAATGGCCTCCACTTCTATAAAGGCAAAAAAAAAAGGTGCCTTAGCTAACAAATTCAGAAGGTTGGTGAAGTCAGGCCAGGAGAAGGGACTCCACATCCTCAGTAAGGAAAGTACTCATAGTGGAAGAGACTAGGACTGAGCTGATTTCTACTTTCACTAGCATTGAGTTTCTATGCTATCTATTGTCTTTAGACTGGTATTTCCTAATATGAACAATATTTTAACTTGACAAAATATTTAAATCCTCAACTACAGAATTAAAATTTGATTTCTTAAATATATTGTTTTGTTTTTAAGTTATTGGTTAGCTCAGCCCAAAGTAGTTATTCATCCCCACTGAAGTACAAATGAAGCAAAGGCAGCAGGAATGTGGCAAAGTCACAAAGTTAAATTTTAAGAAATAAGTCCATTGCTAGAAGTACTTTTGCAAAGATCAGTAACAGAGTCAACAGTTAACAGTAACAATGTTAAAAGGTTACATATATCATAAACCAAGGACCTACTCTCAGGGAAATATTTTCCCCACTATGAGTTTTAGCACACTGTAAAAGTATGGTATCAAGTAAGCAATGGGAAACCTAAGTTCTCCTAGTATCCATGGCCCATGATAATGTGAACTTAAATCCGGAGAATTCAAACACCTCCCTATATCCTATTTGCCAATTCTCCATCCAAGCGTTTTTTTGTCAATTTTCCAATTCCCCATCTTACTAACTTACTTACTAACATAAGTAAATTTGTTCCTTCTCCCCTGAAAGGGCTGGGTAGGAAGGGATGAAATATCCAAGTCAAAAAAAAAAAAAAAAAAAAGAAGAAGAAAGAAAAAAATAGATCCAATGAACAAGAAACTCATAAACCAGAAAAATATTTATTTTATTTTATAACTTACTTATTAGTTGATTATAACTACAGAAAAGCCCCGGTTCTTTACATATTTCCTTAAAACATACTGAAAAAAGTTTAAATGTATAAAAATGTTTTCACAATGAATAATTGTTAGATGCTAGGCAATATCTGAAAGAATTCTTACCTCTTTAGCTGATTCTGATTTGAGCTCTTCTGGATCCAACACATCTATCCTGAGTTTCTCAAAATTTTCCCGAAACTCAGAATAGATTTGGTCATCCACTTTGGTGAGTTTCAGGAACTGTGGGTCAACTGATGAAATCAGCTGCCAGACACAAGACAACATACAGATACTAGTCTCTAATTTACTACACTTCTATCCCCCCTTGCCCAGAAACTCTTTATGGTTTTAAGGGCAGAAGAGTTATTAGGAAGTACAGACAGATGAGGTCCCAGATGAAATCATGACATAGTTTTCAAAGGACATAATATATTACAGTCCTTACCACCAGTTCAAACCTTTTTGGTCCTAGTACTGCCTGGCTATTGCTCTCTGTGAATTGTTCATTAAGTCATCAAACATTTATTAATTGCCTACTATGGAATCATTTTGCCAGTTAGCAGCAGAACACTGGGCAAAGAAGTACAACTAACTCCCCATTGTCAAAACAAAATTCATTTCCACCCCCTCATTCTCTGTGGGTAAAATCTTACAGTAATAACAATTATCTCCAAAATATATATGTTTAACTTGCTGAGAAGAGTGATTAGCAAAGAACCATACACTACAATTCCATGCTTAATTATGCTTAATAATGAAGACAAACAACTCACCTTGTAGTAGACTTCAGCATGCTGCATAGCTTTCATGGCCCAAGCCATCTCAATATCAAGCTACAAAGGAGTGAAGAATGTCAGGTCAGAATCTCCCAATCCTGCTACTAGAGAACAAATTAAGGATGTCTGTGGATGTCTAGGTAATGTATATAACACTACTGTCAAAGGACAAAAACTGGACTAATGGGTTTGGAAAATAGAAAACTTTTGTCCTTATAAAGGAAACTACCCACCAAAAGAAGCTGCCTATACAGTCTAAGCAACAGCATAAGCCACTGGCTCTTTTTCCAGCAGCTACTGAAAGTGTGGGAGACTATATAAAGCAGTAGATAGAGTGACTTCTCAGGACTGAATTAAACCATTGTAAAACTGACACAATATACTCACATATATCACTGAGTTGTTGGGAAACAAAGTAAGATAATGGAAGTGAAATACCCTTCACTTTTAATAGTGTAACATGTTATAATCATCATTTATATTTATAAGATAGCCAATTCCCCCCAAAAAAAGATAGCCAATTTCCCAGTCATAACACTTAAAATTGAATCAGTATTGTGAAGCAGACTAGATTATAAATAAGCCTTACCAAGTACCCACCACCTGTTCCATTAAAATCTCCCACTCCAGCTAGATGGATCTATTTCACTGACCCCAGCAAAGCCATTTGCATTTTTACCTCCATGCCTTACACCATGTCCTTTGTCCATCTATACTTTGAGAATCCAGTTAGAGATTCACTTTCTCAGTGAAGTCTTCCTAAACTGTCTCAGTTCTTAGGGGTTTCTTCTTCAGCTAAACTCCTTTGGATCTTATACCCTAACTTAACATACATCAATCACATTTTTATTTGAGTATTAATATTATTCTCATGTCCCTGTGTCTTGTATCTAAAAAATATCATATGCTTTCTTCTTAAGAATCTAAACAAGATATACCATAATTCGGTGCCACTTTATCGAATAATGAAATCATTCAGGAACCTTTAAAAAAATACCAATTTCTGACTCTCACCGTCCGTCCCCCCCCCGATATTTTGCTTTAATTGGTATAGATTGTGACCTGGACAACGGAATATATAAAAGCTTCTCAGGTGGTTCTAGTGCAGCAAAGTTTGGGAACTACTTCCACCGGCATCTGTCCTGGGTTCGTGGACCAAAAAGGTGAGAATGAAGGAGAAAGCGCGGTTTCTGTCGGGCATGGAGAGGGTTCACAGAAGATATCAGGGGGTTACAATTTCGTGGCAGGCCCTGCAGACATACCAGGCTAGCTGAATGAGCGGGAGCTGGGGGTGAGTCATACTCACATCGTTGCCATAAGACTCGGCTGGGAGAGAAAGAGCATGTGCCACAGATACCAGTTCCCCGGAAACCTGGGAAGGGAACAAGAAGGGGGAGAGATGGAAGGGAACAAGAAGGGGGAGAGATGGTGCTCAAAGCTCGACCCGGCTCGGCTTCCCCACTCACCCGACCCCAGAGCAGCGTCTCACCGGCTCAGCAGTTCCACTGGTCGTCTCCATGTTGCACCCCACAAAGCAAGTGCCTGTTTCCCGGAAATGACTATTTGCAAGCTCTGCCGGCAGCTCGTTGGAAAGGGAGGGACGAATAAGAGAGGCTTTCTTTCCGGGTGCGCCTGCGCGCAACCTCCGTAGCCTGGAGGCGGTTGTCCCTGGCCCCTCCTCATTCGCCCTGCGTTCCCGCCAAGGTGTTGCGCCGCTGCACAGTCTGGGATGCTTCGGACGTCACAGGTGGTTGAATGTTCATTAACATCTGTGGTGATCATGCGAAAAGCCTTAGGTAAAACTCTCGCGTGCCCACTGCACTGAGTGCCCAGTAGAGATTCAGATTCACACTCTCCATTTGTGCGAGCAGGCTCATACACCAATACACACACACACACACACACACACACACACACACACACACACCCAATACTCCAAATAGGGAGTAAATCACAAACAAGCATGCTACTAGGCAATGGAGCAGAGGGATGAAGAATTTAGTCCCAATTTTTGAGGAAATATATACAGTCAGTTAGAACATAAAGTAGTCACCACGAAATAGCATCATGTACTATGGGAACACAAATAGGGGTTACAGAAACTGAGTCATGAAGGGCAATCAGCAAGGTAGGCAAAGCAGGCAGGGAGGGACACTCCAGGGATAGGGGAGTGCATGTACAAAGGCAGTGAAGAACTAAGCACCATGGGACCTTGAAGCAAATTAAAAAAAAAAAAAAAAAGATGCAGTACGAGTGTAGTCATTTACACTTTCCATGGAAAAGTTGAGCTTTCTATACTGAATGTTAGGAATTTGACACCTTAACCTAAAAGCAATGGGAAGCTGATAGGGATCTTCAAGTAGACAACTTCCTGATTAAGCTTAAGTCTTAAGAAGATCACTAAAACACAATGGGCAAGATACATTTAAAGGAGGCAATTTTGGAAGCAGAGAGACCAAATTGAAGGCAATAGGCAATGAAAACCTAAGGCAAGGCAATAGCAGGTGAGATGATTTTGAGAATTAATAAGGGAAATAGAATCCATAGAATTTTTTGACTAATTGGATATGGGAAGTAAAGAAGAAACAGGATTCCAATATGAGTCCCAAATTTCAGAATAAGATTTGAGAATGCATGCATTGAGTTAAAAAAACAAAACAACAACAACAACAACAAAAAACCCAGGAGGGATGATGAGTTGTATTTGAGGAGTTGAGTTTGAAGGTCCTATGGGACATTCATATGGCATGGACTAGTTAAAGTGACATCTATCAGAGATATAAATCTGATAGCCATTTCTTTAAGTTGAATTGAGCTGTTCAAAGGAAAATATGAAGAACTGTAAAGACAGAAAGATCCACAGGCCAAAGAAGGAAATATTTATGAAGAAGAAAAAAGGCAGGGAAAAAGGGTAAAACAGAGAGAGAGAGGGAAAGGTGAATAATGTCCAATACCCTGGGTTGAGTACACTAAGCCCACAATATCAAGAGGTCATTGACAACCTTAGCAAGAACAGTTTTAGTGGAATGACGAGGGCAGAAGTCTGGTGGCAGTGGGTTGAGAAGACAGTGGGAGTTAAAGAAGAGATGGCGGCGACCATAGAGAATTCTTCCAAAGAGTTGAAGCTAGAAAGAGACATGAGGTCCAGGGACTTTTTAAAATTGTGGTGAGATACACATAACAGAAAAATTTACCCTCTCAACCATTTCTAAGCATACAGTTCAGTAGTGTTAAGTATATCCAGACTGCTGTGTGACAGAACTAGTTCCCCTTGCAGAACAGAAAAGCTACACCCATTAAACAATTTCCCATTTCCCCCTCCCCCCAAACCCTGGCAATGACCACCATTCTATTTCTATGAATTTGACCATTTTTGATACCCCATACAAGTGCAATCATATAGTATTTGTCTTTTGCTGACTGGCGTATTTCACTTAGCATAATGTCCTCAAGGATCATCCATGTTGTTGCCAGGTGAGAGTATTTCCATTGTTTTTAGGACTGAATAATATTCCAGTGTGTGTGTGTGTGTGTGTGCACGCGTGTGTGTATACCACATTTTCATTATCCATTCACCTATTGATGAGTATTTGGGTTGCTTCCATTTTTTGGCTATCATGAGTAATGATGCTATGAACATGGGTGTGAAATTATCACTTCAACACCCTGATTTCAATTCTTTTGGATTTACACTGAGAGGTGAAATTATATTTTTAAGATTCTGAGGAACCTAAGAGACTTTTTAAATTATAAATATTATAAAATTATAAATTATTTTTAAATTATTATTATTTAAATTAATTTATTATTATTATTTTAGGTCGAGAGAGACTACAATGTGCTTGCTGGTGTGGGTGTGGTTCTCATGGACTGTTTGGCTATCAGACTAAAGAAAGGAAAGCAAATTCAATTGGCCTCG
>LNAC01001213.1:0-15946 GCA_002007465.1 Ailurus styani | reverse complement strand
GGTTCTCATGGACTGTTTGGCTATCAGACTAAAGAAAGGAAAGCAAATTCAATTGGCCTCGAAACTTGTGACTAAAAGTTGAGAGGGAATAAAACAAAACAAAACTGGGTCTGTGGTCAGAAATCATGTGAGAGAGTGTTCCGTGAAAACAGAAAACCTGATTTACAAAATGTAGCAAGGGCCAGGTAAAAGAGATGGTTGCTGCCATCTTGCTAAAGCTGTTGCCTGTGAGCGTGGTGGTCATATTCCAGGACTGTTTTGTGGTCAGGAGAAAGAATACCGGCCCCTTAAGATGCCATCCTGGCCATCTGACACAGCTGTTACAGGAGGTGACACCAGGTACTGAGTCCCTTTTGACATAGGGACTCACAAGTCCCTGAAAATCTCACTCTGTCTTGAGTTGCAGTGGCCAGGAAGGGTTGACACCATGCCTTTGACACCACCACTACCTCTCCCTTACTGAAACAAAGGTATGGCCATTCGCTAGTCTCCATAAGTCCATCTCGGCTTTGTGTCCTGTCCACAGTCTCACCTCCATCCTGCCCCCTTACCATCAAAAGTAGCTCTAGTGGTCCCAGGGTGGGGGCTGTGATGAGATAGTGCCGCCAGGCTGGCCATGGACTCCAGCTACTGCTCTTTTGTTGCTGAGGACCAGATTTGCTTCTCAGGAAGGAAAACTCAAGAAACAGCACTTAATATCCATAATACCAATTAGTGATAAATTTGAACCTTGAATCAAGTCTTAATTCCTCCATCTACTGTTTTTGTACAGGGTCCCCCTTCCTCTCCCTCCCTCCCTCCCTCCCTCTTTCTCTTTTTCAAGTATTAAATGAAGAAGCATACTCAACTTGTAGAGTTTTCTGAGACGAATGATGGAGTGTGAAACCTAATTTAGAAAAGCCACTCAGTTCATAGAAACTATGCTTTAATTTACTAGTAGTCGGTAGCTGTATAAAGAAAGGAGGGGCTGCTCCCTGCTGCTCCCTGCAGCCCAACTTCAAGTCCGAAAGGCCTGCCTGATCCCTGAATACTATACCAGGGACCAAGAGACAATTCAGGCTCCTTGTCCAGAAAAACGGAACAAAACAAAACAAAACAAAGCAGCAACAACAACAACAGAAGTGACCAACTGAAGGTGAAACCGACACATCAGCAGACGTTTGATCATTCTACCCTAAAGAAACTCTGGCTAATTTGAGTGAGTTTTGAGTCTGTTTTGCAGTAGTTAACCAACCACTGATGAAACTAGCTAAGACTGGAACTAACTCGGGAAGAATTCTTGCAGCTGCGTGGAAGGGACCACGAGTGAACGAGAGTAACCTCTGTGACGACGCACCCCGAGAGCTCTCTGTACATCCTGCTTCCACCACCATTTTCTGAACGTGTGTCCCTTGAAGAGGCATGATTCTCGAATGCACATGCTCAGAAAGGAGGACACCTCCCTTTGTTCCTATGTGCAATCAGGATATTCCATTCCACACTACATACCCCCTGGCATCCTGACCTGTTATCCTTAAATACACCCAACCCCAACCGTTTGGGGAGGTGGATTTGAGAAATGTTCTCCTATCTCCTTGCTTGACGGCCTGCAATAAAAACCATTTTGTGGGGCGCCAGGGTGGCTCAGTTGGTTAAGCAACTGCCTTAGGCTCAGGTCATGATCCCAGAGTCCTGGGATCAAGTCCCACATTGGGCTCCCAGCTCCACGGGGAGTCTGCTTCTCCCTCTGACCTTCTCCCCTCTCGTGCTCTCTCACTCTCTCTCTCAAATAAATAAGTAAAAAATCTTTTAAAAAAAATCATTTTGCCTTCCTCAAAGCTGGTGTCAGTACTTGGCTTGCTGGGCCTCTGGGGAAGGACCAATGTCTGATAAAAAAATAAATAAATAAAAAGCGGCATTGTCTCCCAAATGAGTGGAACCTGCAGGTTGTGGGGGTGGGTCCTGTCAACAGAATTCACAGATAAAATCTGCTATCTCTAGGGCAAGTGGAGGCCAAAGTTGGCCCTTCAAAACCTATGCGTGGTGAGGAAGCATGGAGGTCTGGAGTAGCGACCCCCGTCCTGGGTAGGTTTTTGGGATTCAGAACTTTTAATACTTTGAGAGACAGGCAAGACAGTCCAGTGAGTCGTAGTAGAAGGTATCCATCCCTCAAAGGAAGGACTTTCACTTCTCACTTCTAATGTCCCTGGCGTGCCAGGGGATTGTGTTACATACAGTATGGATGGGCAGCCCCCCCCACACACACCCCACCCATAAAGCAGACCTGACACTAAGAGGAGAGGGCTCCCATTATAGGGCTGGACGTTATTTTGCCATCCTACCTAAGACATATTCTTATCTGAGTGTACGGACCCTCGTTTATTTTGTCAAGGGTGTTTGCGGGTATTATAAGAGCTTCCCTTTTTGGTACCCCACCTTCAATGTGGCGTCATCTCTTTACCCTCAGTGGGGTTTACATTCCATTTTGTTCCTGTTTTATCTCCTCTTTGTCTTCCTAAATTTTTACATGCAATAGATACCTTGTGAAATTCTTCATCCAATATCCAGTGTTTGTTGATAGCCTACTCAGAGGTGTGGCCATGTGTGGCTAAGCCCTAGGCAGATAATAGTGAGTAATGTGGGGTGCCTTCTTACAAGGCACTCATCTTTTTTTTTTTTAAAAAAAGATTTTATTTATTTATTTGACACAGAGAGAGAGAGAGAGCGCACAAGCAGGGGGAGCAGCAGGCAGAGGGAGAGGGAGAAGCAGGCCCCCTATTGAGTAAGGAGCCGGATGTGGGGCTCGATTCCAGGATCCTGGGATCATGACCTGAGCCGAAGGCGGATGCTTAACCAACTCAGGTGCCCCACAAGGCACTCATTCTAGTGAGAGATACTGTTACATCGAAAGTGATCACCAATAAAAAAACATAAGTTAGTAGTAATTGGAATGACAGAGTAATACAGCGGCTGACATATATTAGAGGAGTTCCATGATTATTTGTTGGGTGAATGGATTGATAACAATACATCCAGGGCATTATGGGAAGACAGAGAAGGGCTGTAAGCTATCCTTGGGGAGTGGTGGAATCTGCGCAACTGAAGTGAACACATTTGGGGCTAAGGTTAGAATATATTTGTATACATTGGATAATGGATACATTAAGGTTCCAAGAAAATTCTGGGAATGTTGATTTAATACTGTTCATGAGTAAGGGTAAGGAAGTAATCATTTTGTGAACTGCTGAGTCTGGATCACATGGGACTCCAAATGCCCCATACCAGCCTGTGTGTGTGTGTGTGTGTGTGTGTGTGTGTGTGTGTGTGTGTGTGTGTGTGTGTGTGTGAGTCTGTCTGTGAGTAGATGTTTAAGAGAGAAGGCACCTCCCTAGGCACAGCAGGGGTAGTTCAAAGTGATTTGAAATCAGGCCAGATTTAAAAGTCACCTCCTCCTTGGACATTACCATCTTTATTCTCCTCTTCAGTCTCAGGGCCATGATGGTTTCTTGTTAAAGTTATGTCATCTTGTATTTCAGAGGCACCTGAATTTTCTTATCTGTGTGACCTTAGGCAGGTTTCTAAAACTCACAGAGCGTTGGTTTCCTCACTTCAAAAGTGGAGGTTATAGTCACATTTGCCTCATTGATTGCCACATTGTTTTGATGATGGACTTATATGAGTGAACACGTGAGCTCTTAGCATAAGGCCTGGAGCCCAGTAAATGCTCGGTAAATTCTTGATCATTCAGAATGCCATGGACTTTCCAGACACAGTTCAGACTGAGGCTCTGAGTTCTTTTTTTTTTCTCTGCAAGTGTCCCTTTGTTCCACAACCCCTAAGGGAGAGGGAGGCCTGGGGCAATGAGGGGTAGAAATAGTAGGCCTAAGTTAACCATGGTACTTGTGGGTCTAGCTGCAACTTCCTAGTGCTACGGTGAACTAGGGCTGTCACATTGGTTGGGCATAGACCCCAGTCACACCTGTCTTGTTGGAGTGGGTCATAACTTTTACTCAAGGGAAGCTCTGACTAAGGGAAGCTTCACTAAGCAAGCACAGTATCAGAAGGTTATCATCAGGACTTTGGGCTTTAGAGGCAGCGGCCCTGAGTTTCAAGAAGAAAAATGAGCTAAGTGCATGGCTGGTCTCCATACATTGTCACTTTTTTTCTTTCCCTTCTTTCCGTCCTTTGTCTTTATCCCCTGTATGTGTGTCTCTGTCTCTCTGTTTTCTCTCCCTCCTCCCTCCCTCTCTCTTCTCCTCTTCCTCTGCTCCTTCTTGCCTTTTTTGCTTTCTTATAATCACAGAAGATTTTTTATAGAAACATAAAACAGTTTTTAATGTTACTAACACTTAATAATCCAAGCCCCGTCTCTAAATTTTCTCATCTAGAAATGTGGTAAAGTTTTTGTTTCAGGTGTGTGTGTGTGTGTGTGTGTGTGTGTGTGTGTGTGTGTGTGTGTGTGTGTGTGTGTTTCCCTAAATGATCAGGACGATTTGGTCATTTAGGACTTGGATCAATTCTTCACTCAGAGCCCTCTGAAGCCTTCCCCACGACAATGTTTCAGACCTCCTTTGTCATTCCATTCCATTCCGTTGTATTCCATTCTTGCGTGAGGATACAGAATCATATGTCAGGATATGCCATCAAGGCTTTCCGTGCCCAAGCCTGGTGATAACCTTGGTGGCCATCACATACCCTGGCCGGGGCTGCTGAATATGCTGATGCAGAGCTCACCAGGAGTTCTGGAGCATCCAGAGAAGAGGCAGGGATGAGATTGGTGATGGGCCTGTTTCGCTGACCTGGTGTTAATCCTGTTTTTATTCAGCCACATCTACAAGAGATTCCAGAGCTCTGGACCCAGGTATCCCCAGAAGACTTGTCTGAGAGTGGCTTCCGTGGTGCTTGGTGGCACAGGGGCACCCGTTGGTCTGACCACAGGCCCACCAGTTGCACATGGTAGTCACCCACAATGAAAGGGAGCCATCTGGCCTGTGCTGAGTGATTTGCATGGCTTCATCATTCTCTCTCTCTCTCTCTCTCTCTCTCTCTCTCTCTTGGATGATGATCTTAGCTCTTTTATTATTAGTTTTTAATTATGTTCAGTTAGCCACTATAGAGTACATCATCAGTTTTTGATGTAGTGTTCAATGATTCATTAGTTAGGTGTAACACCCAGTGCTCATCACAACACGTGCCTGCCTTAATACCCATCACCCTGTTACCCCCTCCCCCCACCCCCTCCCCTCTGAAACCCTCCCCTCTGAAACCTGGGGTCCAGAATCTCTCATGGTTCATCTCCCTCTCTGATTTCTCCCCCTTCAGGCTCTTAGCATAAGGCCTGGAGCCCAGTGGTCCCTTCCCCTGTGGTCCTCCGTGTTATTCCTTATGTTCCACATATGAGTGAAACCATATGATACGTGTCTTTCTCTGCTTGACTTACTTCACTTAGCGTAATCTGCTCCAGTTCCATCCATGTCGATGCAAGTGGTGGGTATTCATCCTTTCTGATGGCTGAATAATATTCCATTGTATATGTGGACCACATCTTCTTTATCCATTCATCTGTTGAAGGGCATCTCAGCTCCTTCCACAGTTTGGCTATTGTGGACATTGCTGCTATGACCCTTGGGGTGCATGTACCCCTTCTTTTCACTACATCTGTATCCTTGGGCTAAATACCTAGTAGTGTGATTCCTGGGTTGTAGGGTAGCTCTCTTTTTAACATCTTGAGGAAACTCCATGCTGTTTTCCAGAGTGGCTATACCAGCTTGCATTCCCACCAACAGTGTAAGAGGGTGGGATCCTCGCCACATCCTCGCCAACATTTGTTGTTTCCTGCTTTGTTAATTTTGGCCATTGCTACCTGGTGTCAAGTGGTATCTCGTTGTGCTTTTGGTCTGTATTTCCCTGATGGCTTGTGATGTTGAGCATTCTTTTCATGTGTCTGTTAGCCCTTTGTATGTCTGTTTTGGAGAAGTGTCTGTCCGTGTCTTCCGCCCATTTTTTGACTGGGCTATTTGCTCTTTGGGTGTTGAGTTGGAGAAGTTCTTTATAGATCTTGGATACCAACCCTTTATCTGTAATGTCATTTGCAAATATCTTCTCCCATCCTGTGGGTTGCCTCTTAGTCTTGTTGGCTGTCTCCTTGGCTGTGCAGAAGCTTTTTATCTTGATGAAGTCCCCAAAGTTCACTCTTATTATAGAAACAGCTCCTTTAGTTTTTACTCTCAGCCCCTCATTGGATTCCTAGGCGATCCCATGGGAACTGGGCCAGGGGACAAACCTTAGTGAAGGATAGCACCACTTCCCTCAAACAGCCACAGTGCTGTTAGTGGCCCAAGCTGGGCTTCCTGGTTCTCTCTTCCTTAGGATGTCATTTCCTCATATCCTTTTCTGTCCCTAAATCAAATAGTCCTCTGATTGAAAAGAAATGGTATCTCACTGTGACTAAATTTTTTTAAAAAAAAAATTTTATTGCCTAACCAAGAAACAGACTCTTAAGTATAAAGAGCAAGCAGATGGTCACCGGAAGGGAGGTGGGGGATGTGAGGGTGTGGGTTAAATAGGTGACGCGGATTAAGGAGTGCACGTGTTGTGATGAGCAATGGGTGTTGTCTGGAGGGGTTGAACCACCATACTGGACACCTGAAACTGATATTATACTGCATATCCACTAACCGGAATTTAAATGAAAACTTAAAATTATATATATATTATTGCCTGACTAATGTTGGGGTTAAGTGTCTTTTTTTTCCATGAAGGATGGGGTGTGTGGACAGGGGGCAGGAAGACCATTTCTGCTGATTTTCACACATGCTCAGCAATGTCTGGAATGCAGCAGGGGACACCACTGAATCTCATGGTGGTGGGTTACATGCTACATTATCTTACTCCCATAGGAAAGAGACCAGTGAGGAGTAAACTAAGAACTAAGAGTGATGATACATTTGTTGTGGAATTACGGTTGACCTTTTTTAGATTCATTCTGGTAACTTTCCCCAACTCCCCAAGTTGTCTCTGGTGAGGCTGTCAAGTCCATAAGGTGGGTTCAACGTAAGAACAAGATCTGTAAGGAAGGGCTGACAGTGCTGGTCAGAGAAGACTGAGTGAACTGGTTCCAGAGGCATTGCCTGAGGCCATTCCCGGAGGTGAAAGGAAGCAAGAGAGAGAAACCTTCTGGCCCTTGACCCTGAACCATCAGGTAATAATTCATGACCTTCAGACTATTTGTGCCCCCCTGGCTCTTCTGTGCACTTCCAAATTGATGAAATCCCATGCCAAGGGTTTTCAGAGGCTGGATCCAGGGGCCTGGATTTCCAAGGATTGGCTCATTAGAATGTTTTGACCAAACCAGGGGACTTTCCAAGGGGCGGTGGGGATCAGTCGTCCAGGCAGGGTCCTTCTAGGTAAAGAAGGCTTGGAGGTGCCACAGTGCCACTGAAAGTCTAGCCTCTCCTGTACTGCATAGAGTCCACTTCCCCATCCTGGGTTAGCCATGCAGGCTGTGGGAAATTATCCAAGTAGGGAGGGGACAGTCGTACTGGATAGGCTGGAGGAGGGAGCCTTGGAAGTACAGTGGATTTACATGGACAGAAAAAGTCAGAAATAAGTGACCATAAGGATGATGACTGTTGTTTTCTAGAAAGGCCCCAGTACATAGGCTCGGAGCTTCTTTTTCTGGCAGGCAGTGTGGATGCGCTAAGATGGAAGGTAGTTGTCATCACCAGTCTAATGGGCTCAGTGGTGGCTGGTGACTGTATTTCTTCTCAGAGGGTGAGTTGTAGAACAAGAATTTAGCATTGACCAGACAGGTACACCAGCGATGCTATTGGTGGAAAATGTAGCGATATACATAGCATTTGTGGATATGATTGACAGATACGCTTTATTCAAATGTCGGCATGCACAAGAGGGTAAGCAGACTCGGAGAGCCATCATGCTTCTCCATCAAAAGCTGGGTTAAAAAAAAAAAAAAGTCTGTGGCTGTGGTCATGTATCGTGGGGGCTCAATCGCCCCAGAAACAGCAGATTTTATTAAAAGTATAAGCTGGCTCCAGTTGGACTAGGGCAGAGTGAGTGAAGGGGAGAGGAGGCCAGAGAGTTAGTCAGGAATTAAATCTGGTAGAGTCTTTCCGGGCCAAGGACTGGACTTTTGCTCTGGGTGAGATCGGAAGTCCTTGATTGGCAGGCTTTGAGCTGAGGAATCACACAGCTTACAAAGTACATCAGTGCCAAAGAAAATCAAAGTTTTAACAGATATGTTGGGTGAGGAAACCAAGGCCAAATTAAAGTGTGGAAGTCTAATCAGATGACTGATTTGAACACAAAACACATGCCATAAGGCTCTCCACATTTACTGCCAGTCGGCCAGAGATGTCAATCTACCTTTTCGAGCTGCCTAAATGGAGAGAGGGAAAGGTGATCAGCAGCAGGAGTCCCACTATCCCCGAGGTCAAACCTGAATGACTGCACAGAAGGAATAACCATGCTTTTCCCTGAGGTAGGTTTCTCCCATGAGTCACCCTAGAGAGGTTGCTGTGTAACGAGTGAACTTCCCCCTCAACATTGTCCTAACGCCAGATACAACAACGACGTTCGTGGATGTATCTTTTACCACACTCTCAGTGTGAGCACAGCTGAGCGAAAGTAGTTTGTTCCCTTACCCTCATCACCACTACCAAATTGCTTGTGAACAGTGTTCGTTCATTCATGGGTGCCCTACTGTGTTTGCTTTGCTTGTCTATTTTGCTGTTTGGTCTGCTATTTATCGTCTGCTTCTGCTCCTTAGGGTTATTTACCCTTTCTTTGCCTGTTACATGTGTTGGAAATATTTTTCTTTGTCTTGGGATTTTGTTGATGATGGTGCAACCATAAGGGGAAATTGACGGAAACATAATTTTGTGGGGGACATTAACATCTCCCTCTCATTGTTCACTCGATTAAAAAAAAATCGAGTAAACGCAGTGGATGTTGGTAATGTATATTTATTCATGCAACAAACATTTATGCAGCACCTCCTCCATGCCAGTCACTATTGAGACAAATTAGTGGACAATCAGACACACGTAATAAACAACAACCATAGTCACAACAATCGCCCTGGCTTGGAAGAGCTTGCCTTCTAGTGGGCAGAGACAAGCAAATGATCATAACAAGTAAAGCACATAATGTGCTGAAGGAACAAAATAAGACAAGGTAAAGGGGAATTGCACGTGTGGTGGTGAGGGGCACTTGAAATAAGATGTTTAGGGGTGAGCCACATTGAAAGGTGACGTTTAATCAAAGACATAATAGAGATGAGGGAAGGAGTCATGCAGACATTGGGCGGGGGTGGGGGGGAGGGATGTTCCAGGCTGAAAGAACAGATGGTGCCCAAACCCTTACTTCAGGAACAGTAGGAAGGTCACCGTGGCCAAAGGAGAATGAGAAAGGAGGAGAGACGACAAGATAAGGTGAGAGAGGTAACTAGTGGACACATCACATATGGCCTTGAAGGCAATTCTAAGGACTCTTAATTTACCCTGAGTGAAATGAAAGCTGTTGGTTTTCAGCAGAGGCATTATATGATTTGATTATATGTTGTAATAGCACTATTCTGGCTGCCGGATTGACGATCAGTGGGGCAGTTTGGAGGAGGGTGGGGGTGGCGGGAGGGAGGGTGAAGCAGAGAAAGAAGTCAGGAAACAATTTCAGTATGCTGGGGCAGGGAGGGGAACAGACGGCAGCTTGTAACTGGATGTTAGCAGGGGAGGTGGTGAGAAGTGGTCAGATTCGGGGCATATTTTGTTCAAAAGAGCTCACGGGATCTCCTAAAAGGTTGAAAATGAGCGGTGAGTACAGCACCATAGCGAGGGATCACTCTCAAGTCTATGGCACCACAGCTGAATGAATAGAGTTGACATTATCCTGCAATGGAAAATACCGCAGCTGAAGACAGTTCATAGGGGAAGATGGTGGAGTTGCATTTTGGACTTGTTAATTCATGTTGACTCCTATGCAGTGTTCTCCATGAACTAGAAAGGGAGGTCATCAGCTAAGAGTGAGGGTGGGAGAGGCAGTGTTGGAGGTTTGAAGAGAGAAAATAAGTTGTGGAATGGAAGGTGGATAGGAGTGGGGGCACGAGAAAAGTAAGTAGTTTGCTCATTGGAACTAAATATCTTGTGGAAAGGTGTTTTAGTTTACATAGCGACACTGGCCTTCCGGTCTGTGAATACAGGCTTGCTCTTACTGGAGAGGGTGGTAGGGATAGGCCCGAGTGAAGAAATCAGTTATCTGGGTTTACGTCCTCAGTTGTGCTGAAGAAGCAGGGATGGGCCTAAGACACGCTAAAACACATTTCTCCCAGACGCCTAGCTTATGCAAAACTGCACTTTGAGTTTTGCTCGTGGAGAAAGAGCTCACACCATTAGGCAATTCGTCCCAAATCTGAAAGCGAGAGACAGGTTGGAAAGGGACTTCAGAAGACGAAAAAGGAAACCAGTAAACCCCACCATCTTACAAGCAATGGGAGATAAGGAGGGACTCGCTTATGAACAACTTTCAAAGCCCTGCTGGCCTGCTTGGTCCACACTGCTGTATGAATATTTACAGACCCTACAAAGTGCTTCATCTGAGACCCTGATGCCAGTATTGAGGGACTAAGAGCCATGCTACAGTGAGAGGAGGGAAGACTTCTCTAAATACTGCCAGTTTAAGCATGTCAGAGAATGGGAATGTATATACCCTTTCCCCAAATTGGAACTTCTTCTTCTAAACCAGACAAACACAGAAATTCTCGTTTTATATATGTGTATACACACATATACATACACACCCACACACAGATATACACACATATAAAATATAGCATCTTGTATATATTATAATCATATTAATTATAGCATTTTACATATAGTATACGTATGTATTGCATACATTATGTTCTGTTATCATATACTATTATATTGATATATTATTGTACATAATTATATATTATACTATTATATTTAAGTATATTCTAGATTAATGTTAAATGATTGAATATAAATATATAAAATTTATAGGTTTGTGTGTATGTCTGCACACACACATATGTATATGCACGCATACATATACTTATATGTATACACACTCACACACACACACACACACACAAAGATTTTTCTTCCAGATGAGGCCCCGTCAAACCTTCTTACCTATGGGTTCACCGATGGCAAATCAGATGCAGGGGAGGGTGGAAATACTGACTGAAATAAACTTAAACTTGGGCGTATAACCAAACCCCACACAAAGGATTATCAGACAAAGGAAAACTCAAGGGAGGCAGTAAGGCCGTGTGACTCGCTGCCCACCCAGTTTTCCAAGGAATTAGCAGTTGTGGCTGCAAAGTAGCCTGCAAAAGTGCCTCCCACTGCCCCCTCCACCACCAACCTATATTAAAGCCAGGTTCCTGGGTCCACAGGTCTTAGAGGGGCAGCCTTCCCCACCAGTTCCCCAAGGGTTAGAAGATTGTATCTAGGATCCCATTACTACTGTTCAGTCTGCCCTCTGCCTCCATGTGGTTAGTACACCAGGCAATGTCCTTCGTTTCACCACCAGATGGAGATACTCTGCCTCACTTTTCCCTGAATTCCATTGGCCAGGGAGGCTGGACCTTCCACCACAGTTGTGAGTCCTCCCCTTGGAGCTCCTGGCCCGGAGCACGGGAGAGTTACACAGAGGCTTTTGTCTGTCTGCACTGCTGTGAGCTACAGTGGGGGCCAGCCATCTCCATGGCCCTTTTTATTTTCCTGGACTTCATGGAGAAATTGATGAGTACCAGGTGGCCCGCCTGAGTTTCCTGTAGTTTCCCTCTTCCTTGAGTTCCACACGGCACCTTGCTTCCTAGTCACCGTTCCCATCAGCTCTCCCCAAAGCCGACATTCATGTAGCCACGGAAACTCGGTGAGGATAATTTAATAGCTGATAATCAGTGGGATATATCCTGGTGGTGGTGACTACAAGAGCTACCCTTTGGGATATGGGTTGCCTTCCCTCCCCCTCCCCCATATTCTCCAGAGGCCTTAAAGGGCTGGAACCTACAAAATCAAAACTCTGGAAACACTTTGGCCAGGAGGGCTGGGCTTTTCAGGAGCAGCACCCCACACCCCTGTACTATCTACGTGACCCCAAACTAAGGATATGCTGCCGGTATACCACCTCCTCTAGGTGCCCATGTTACTCGTCAACTTTTCCATGAAGTTCAGGAAAATAAAAAGGGCCGTGGAGATGCCTGGGCATCCTCTCCATTCAACAACATCCATTCAACATCCTCCTACCCCCAACCCAGTCACTGGTCACATACAAGTTGTTTTCTCCTTATCCTCATTTCCCATAAATGTAAGGAACGCACGCCAAACCTCTTACAGAGTGAACAGGTAGCTTCCTGGCAAGCAGTCCTACATGCCAAAGAAACCAGCAAATAGTAGTTTAGTCATCGAGCATGTGCGGTATTTTACAAATGTGCATCAGAATCACCTGAAAGGTGTTTTAAGCCACAGATGGCTGGGCCCTGACCCCAGAGATTCTGATTGAGCAGGTCTGGGGCAGGGCCTAAGGCCTTGCGTTTCTAACGTAGCAAGCCCAGGTGGTGCTGATGCTGTTGTTTTGGAGATCACACTTTCAGAAAAAAACTGGACTAGAGACAAAGACGGATTGAAACCACGGCTGATTTGTTTAATCTCAGGTAGACCACCTAAACTAAGCCTTAGTCTCCTCATATATAAAATGGAAACAGTGTACCAGTGTTTCCATGTTACTGTTAAGATTAAATGAGGGAATATGGAGAAGGCCCTCGGCATGGAGTCCAGCACACGGTAAACCCTAAACGGATGGAGACATTTATTATTACTCATTGTTGTTGTTGTTGTTGTTGTTGTTGATAAAAACATACCATGGCAGACGTTTGGTCCTCTTCTAACCTCCTTTCCCCCTGTCTCTCCAAGGAATTCTGTCCCCCAAATAATGTAGCTAAATTATATGCAGACGATGGATGACCCCAAATCTCAGTACTCAGAACATAGAGGACGAATCCCATCATGGCCTGTATTGGGAGAAAAGGCGGATGCTGATCGTGGAAAGAACCGAAGATCATAGTCACCCACCACCCACTGTCCAACACAACAGGCCAAAGACTTGCTGCTACCCTGGCCTAGACCCACTTGTGTCCCGGATATTCCCACTCAACACGAGCGTGTAGTTGCCCTCTAACAAGGCATCAGGTACTCTTTTTAGTATCTACCACACACTAAAACAACCAGTCCCACTCCCCACCCCCACCTACTCAGGCCATTCACTTTGCTTTGTCTATTTACAAGTTATTTTGCCTCAGATCCAGTTTTCTCAGGCAGAGGCCGTTGGGATATTTGGAAAAACTCTGGCACTCACTGTGGCCCTTCTTTCTGAAGGCCTCTTTTTATAAATTTCCCTTCACTGTGCACCTCACCTCTACAACGAGGAGAACCTCAGCCAGTCATCGATCTGCAGCTTTTCAACTAACCTCTTTCCTCCACACCCAGAACAACTGAGGGGTTCCTTCCTATTGCTGTCTACCACAGAATATGCACTCATTCATTCATTCAAGTTGTGATGCTGTTGTCAACACGGTTTCACCTTCCTGCTGAACCACAGGATCCCTTAAAATATCACAGCCATAGTCACGTGTGCCGAATCTATAAAGCCTCCAAAACTATGTAGGACCTACTGTACCATGGACCCATTCCAAACTCTTGTCTGGAATTAAAATTCCACCGGCATTCCACTGATAGGACTGCAAGTCCCTGACTTAACTTCTCCATTACAGCAAAGCAAAGCCCCATAAATGACTTAATCTGGAAGGATAAGATCCTAGGACCCATAGAGAAAGGAGACCAGAAGGGAAGGCAAACCACAAAGAGGAAGGGAACCAGGCTTCTCCACCCTCTGTACTCTTTGGGGTTCAGGGGAAAGAGGTCTTTAACCTAAACACTCAACGCCCTAACGCAGCTGCTTTTGTTGTCCATGCTCTGGTGCCAGTACTCCCTGGTCCTGACCCACTGAGCCCTTCTATTAGCATTTTCTATTCTGATGATCGTTTTGACAGTCTAGGAGCTCCTGCAGGGAATGAAGCAGCAAACATTATCTATATTTGTGTTACTCTAAGCCTCTGTATTAATAAGGCATGAAACAATGTAAAACCAAGACGCTTTTATCCTCATCAGTGTCTTCAAAGCCATACAGGACACCACTCCCAACGTCCTCAACTGTTGAAAGACCCCCGCTTGTGAACACCCTCCCCCAGCCCTTGACTAACTAACCGCATTCTTGCCTTTCTGTAACCGCTTGGCTGCAGAGAACAAAGGTCGGAGAGTCCTGAGAACCCCTCCCGACCATTCAGAGGAATTCCCAGGGAAGTAACACCTGTGACCTTAGATAACCTGCATTGTTGTCTTAAATAACTAATAGAAAACCTGTTGCTAAGCCGTTGCTTATGTACCCCCTTTTTCTCCTATAAAAAGCGTGTGAGCCAAAAGCCCGGCGCGCTCAGCCAGCTGATGCTGACCGCCCGCAGGCGCGTCTGTGAACAATAAACCCTCTTGCCTTTGCATCCAGTGGAAGCCCGGTGTCAGATTCTTGGGTAGTGGGATCTGAGGGTCTTTCACTGTCATTTCCTTGAAGAAGACGAATCTGGCCACTCAGGAAAAGTGCGTACACACATCCACCACATTTCTTTCTGTCTGATCACCCCGTCTTATTATCACTATCTGAAATTAACTCGGTAGTTTGTTTCTTTATTTTCTGTCTCCACCCACTAGAAGGAATGGTCCCTGAAAACAGGGCCCTCGTATTCTTGAGTGTCTTTGGGTCCCCAAGGGTCTAAAGCTGTGTCCGGTACTTAATGGGTGTCCAGTGAATATTTGTTTTATGAAGGACTGGACGAATGGATGGGTCGGTGGGTGGACCGACAGATGGACGGACACACACTGACAGACGACGCCCTTAAAAGGGGCTCCAGGGCTAGTTGTCGTTCCCTTTCTCCCACTCAAGCACCCAGGCCCCGACCCACAAAGTAAAGGAATGGCAGGCTCGTCCCGCCAAAGAGCCTAAAGACAGACACAACACAGCCGGCTTAGCAGTTCCGTTCACCACTAATGCGCATGTCCACACGGGACCGAACTCGTCCATCTTCCCATTACCCCGCTAGATGACCCTTAGAGTGGGTCCGAGAACTAGCATCTTCCTCCTCCTCGCTCCCAATTTTCCCAGTAATTCCCACCACCACGGAGGCCATAAGGAACTGTCCACAACAGAAATTCAGGCCATGGGTACGAAAGAGCCGGTCGACCTTCGTACAACCCTAAAGCAAATGGCCACAATTCCCATCAACCACCGCACTCCCGACCCGGAACTTCCTGCTGCGGTTGCTGCCGCAGTGCGCCTTCTGCCTTCGCTCAGTGAACTTTTAGCCATTTGGTGGCAGCATTGCTCCACAATTGCACCTAATTTCGATGCTCCCCCGCCCTTCGGGTTTGGAAAAAAAAACGTTCCTCAGAGTCCAAAATACAACTTCCTGCCCCCCAGAGGCGGTTTTAGTGAACTTCCGTTTTTGCAAAGGACTGACATTTAGAACTAACAATTTCAATAAGGCAACAAGCCCTTGCAATTACACTTTTCATGTTTGAGGCCTTGACCATTCTCAGCAAGAATCGTGTTTGAACAGTTAAGCAGAAAATTTTCTTATCCTGAATTTCTCCCTAGAGTAATTCTTCATCCAATAACAGTCTCATTGCTGTAGCCAAATTTGAGGACAGAAGTGAAGGTCCAAGGCTTCATTAACTGAAGTTTTACCTTCTCCTTTCACTTTAGCTCCTTCTTGATACACAGTTAAGATGAGAAAAATCACCTATCCTAAAGGGCTTGTTGCCTTATTGAAATTGTTAGTTCTAAATGTCAGTCCTTTGCAAAAACGGAA
>LNAC01001212.1:255620-288478 GCA_002007465.1 Ailurus styani | reverse complement strand
GCTTCATTTATCCTAGCAGTAAGAGCCTCCATTTTCAATTGCACCTCATTAATAGCTTTTTTGATTTCAGCTTGGTTAGATTTTAGTTCTTTTATTTCTCCAGAAAGGTCTTTTATTTCTTTAGAGACAGCTTCTCTATTTTCTTCCATTTTTTTTTCAAGCCCAGCCAGCACCTTAAGAATCGTCATTCTGAACTCTGGTTCTGTCATATTACTAATGTCCGCATTGATTAGGTCCCTAGCCGTCATTACTGGCTCTTGTTCTTTTTTTTGTGTGTGTTGATTTTTTCCGTCTTGNTAGATGGATGAGAGAACCAAATACTAAAGGGTAGCAATGACCCCAGAGAAATATACACTAACCTACTCAGAAGACACCTGGAACTGGGGAGAAAAGAAAGAGGGAAAAAAAAAACCCAAAAAAACAAAATCATACANGAGGGAAAAAAAAAACCCAAAAAAACAAAATCATACAAAAACAAAAGAAAACAAAAATGAATAAAATGAAATCCTATATCTATATTATCTATTTCTGTTTCTATATCTATGTCTGTCTATGACTCTATCTCTATATCTATCTCTATCTCTCTCTCTATGTCTATGTCTATCTCTATCTATCTGTCTATCTATATCTATTAAACTGGTGAATTGAACAGACCCTATAAGTATACAAAAAATAAGGTTAAAAACAATGAAGGTATAAAATATTATTATAACAATGAAAATTTTAAAAAGATTAAAAAGTGTTGATAAGATATGAGTTAAGAACGTTAAAATAGGAAAAGGGAAAAAATTAAAAAGAAAAAGTAAGAAAAAATTCAAAGAAAAATAAATTCAATGAATTTAACTTTAAATGACTGAAGAATCACGGGGAAAAAGCCATGAATTTTCTGCGTTCCTTTCCCCTAGCTCCGTAGTTCCTCAATTCTCAGCAATCTTGAACTTGACTTTGGATTTTTTTTTCCCTTGGTCTTCTGGGGGAGGGGCCTGTTGCTGTGTTTCTCCAGCGTCTCTGCCCGAGGCGGATTCCCACCGCCCTCGCCAGGGGCCAGGCTAAGTAATCAGCTCGGGTTCACTCTCGGGACCTTTTGTTCCCTGAACGCTTTCTGTACCTCGTTGGAAGACGGGACTGAAAATGGTGGCTCCCAGTCTTCGACCCAGAGGAGCCGAGAGCCTGGGGCCTCAGTCCTCAGCGCGCCTCAGAGAAAAGCAGTCCCTCCCATCTCCTGGTCTCCGGCCGCTCTCCGAGCTCACCCAGCCTGTGACCGAGCGTCTCTATCTCTGGCGCGGCCCCATTTAGAATCTCCGAACTGGGCAGATTCCTGCAGCCGCTCCGCACCACTGCTCCTGGAGGAGGAAGGAGGGGGTCTCTCCGGGTCTGCCGCCCGTGGGGTTCCCGCTCACAGAGCTGTGGCCCGGCTGTGCTTCAGATCTCAGCCCAAGGTAACCCCGAGCTGAGAGACACCTCAGCTCAGCTCCGTCTCTCCCGCCGGCTTCTCTCTGAGACCTGGGAGCTCGGTCGCGCTCAGACACCCCTGGTCTTTTTGTGTCCCCGCGGGTCCTGAGACCACACTGTTCCTGCAGGGGCTTCACCCCCCGCTTGGTCTCTGGGGCGATGTCCCTCAGTGGAGCCAACTTCTCACAGTTCCGAGTCTGTGCTCCGCTGCTCGCTCCCTTGCCGGCAGCCGGCCCCTCCCCCCCGGGTCTGTCCTCCCGTCACCTCAGATTTACTTCTCCGCACGTCCTACCTTCCAGAAGGTGGTCAATTTTCTGTTCCAAGAATTGCTGCTCTTCTTCTCTTCGGTCTCCGGTGGAATTTGTAGGTGTTCAGAATAGTTTGATAGCTATCTGGGTGACTTCCTGGGACCTGATGATAATCGGTCTCCTACTCCTCCGCCATCTTGCCCCTTTTTCTACACTTATGTTTTCAAAAGAGAATGTTTTCAACATTTTGCAAATTGTGGGTTTTCTTTATGAGATCTAAGTATTTGTCCTCTAGTCCTTATTTGTGAAAGGTCTGTATAATGAATGTATATAAATATTGATTTTTTTGTATCTGCTGAGATAACTTTCCTTTAAGAATTTATTATTGTGTTGAAAAATGTTGAACCCACAGTATGAGGCATGGCATAATTGCAAAGTTAATCCACAGTAAGATATGCAACAGGATACTTAAACCCAAAAGACTGACAATGTAATATGTTAGCCAGTATGTGCTTAAATGGAAAATTTTATACCCATGAGTGTCAACACTAGAAAATTCTTTGGCATTATCTACATATGTTAAGATACNACTTTCCTTTAAGAATTTATTATTGTGTTGAAAAATGTTGAACCCACAGTATGAGGCATGGCATAATTGCAAAGTTAATCCACAGTAAGATATGCAACAGGATACTTAAACCCAAAAGACTGACAATGTAATATGTTAGCCAGTATGTGCTTAAATGGAAAATTTTATACCCATGAGTGTCAACACTGGAAAATTCTTTGGCATTATCTACATATGTTAAGATACACATTTGTTGGGCGCCTGGGTGGCTCAGTGGGTTAAAGCCGCTGCCTTCGGCTCAGGTCATGATCCCAGGGTCCTGGGATCGAGGCCCACATCAGGCTCTCTGCTCAGCAGGGAGCCTGCTTCCTCCTCTCTCCTCTCTCTCTGCCTGCCTCTCTGCCTACTTGTAATCTCTCTCTCTCTGTGTCAAATGAATAAATAAAAATCTTTAAAAAAATAAAAAGATACACATTTGTTAAAACTCATTAATTCCCCAATCCAGGTACCTATCTAACAGAAGTACAATGGGATCCCTGGGTAGCTCAGTCAGCTAAGTGTCTTCCTTTGGCTCAGGTCATGATTTCAGGGTCCTGTGATCCAGTGCTCTAGTGTCAGCAGGAAGACTGCTTCTCGCTCTCGCTCTTTCTCTCTCTCTCCCTGCCCCCCCCTGCACCACTGCTGTGCTGGCATGCTCTCTTTCTCCCTCTCTCTCAAGTAAAGAGAGTCAAATCTTAAAAAAATAAAGTACATTGGCATGTGGCCTGAGGGCCATACACAGTATATTTATGAGACAATTGTTCATAATCACCAAAAATGAATAAAAAGAAAAAAACTAATTCCCAGAGAGATATATTATACTTAATTAAGCATTGTAATAATATAGAGATGAATCACAGACCTGCACCCCTGAAACAAATAATACATTATGTTAATTAAAATAAATAAATAAAATATAGATTTGAAAAATGAATAAGCTCTATCTACATCCAACATGATTGATTTCACAAACATAATATTAAGTGAAAGAAGAGAAAGAGTAATATACTGAATGATTCCGTATATACAATAAATATGAATACTGTATATAAATAAATACATAAATATTTACATACATATAATACTAATCTGTATTGTGATACATATTATGTACTAAATACATATTATGTACATATTAAGTACATATTATGTACTAGATACATATTATGGACTAAACCTAAAAAGTTGTGTTGGACATGGGAGGGGGGACAAGGACAGATTCCATGATTGTCAAGATTGTGTTTTCCTTAATTCACAGGAAGACATGCTGACAGGAAAGACACAACAGGGAATCTTCTCAAGGTACCGGCAAACTTCTAGCTCTGGATCTTGGTGGTGGTAACATGAATGTTTATTTTGGGGTGATTTATTGAGCTGCAACTTTATGTTTTGTTCCATTTTCTGTATGTGCATTATACTCCGCATTTTAAAAATAGATGCTGTTTGGGGGGCTTTTTTTTTTTTTTTGAAGTAGAAGAAAAACACTTAATGGTTAGAGTATTTTCTTTTTGTTACTTAAGGAAAAGACTTCTTTCTGAGTCATCCTGCATCCCCTCAGAGAGGAAGATAAAGACTTGTTGGAGGCTGTTACTTATAATATATGTATTTTTCTCAGCTATTTTTGAGCCTCAGTTCCATAGGCACCTTTTAAAAATGTAAATTGCTTGGTTAACTCTCAAATTTACATGTTTGGTATAAATTTAAATAAGCATCTCTCAATAACTATTATAGTGTTTCTCTTCTATATATTATATGTGGGCCATTAGAATATCATTTGGGGAAAACGTGGCGTTCATGAAAAAAATGGGAAAAAGCCATGTGGTAAAGCTTCTGTTCCTATGATAGAATTGGATTTCTTCATCCTGAACAAGTCCCAAGGATAACTGACTGTTTTGTCAAGGAAAGTGGAGTCAGTTGAAAATCATTTGTATTAAAGTTCACGTGTGTATTTCCTTTACAGCTCTATATGCAAACTTACTATAATGGGCTGGATGTGACTGTTTTGGAAGGTATTCTTTATCTTTTAGATTTCACACCAATGCAGGGATTCTGCACCACAAATTCATATTATGCAAGTCTATTTTATAAATAAATTTTAACTCACCTAGATTCTTTTGTGATTGTGAAAAAAATATACCCTACAAAATATAATCAACTTTTTAAAGAGCAAGCAAGTTAAAAAATCTGTCTCATTGTCAAAAACTTTGAGATACAAAATGATCCAGCGAGTGCTTTAATTTCATAGACTTCGTACAGGATGAGAAATCAATGAAGAGAATAAGATCCTATTCTGACTCCTTTTTTACAATGAAAATACTTACCCGGTTTGGGTCGCAGCTTCCTTGTCCTTAAAGCCAAAGAATAGGACTCCATGTGTGGTTTTCAAACTGTCATTCCAAGAACCTTTAGGCTCCCCATAATTGGTTCAAGGACAGCCATAAAACAGCCATAAAACAGCAGTGGGCAAGAATCCCATAGTTGATTTGGAAAAGTAGTTCCATTTTTTAAAGATTATAGAGATTACGTAAACTTTCACGGGGATAAAGGAGGTCCTGCTGCTAAATTAAAACAAACAATAAGAAGAGTATCAATGATATAATAAACATTATGTCATTTGATATAATTTTAAACTGTAATGAAATGGTTGCTAGTATAAAACATAATGCCTTTCAAATTTTAAGTACCTATTAAATGTCTGTTGAATTTAGGAAATAAGAAGTAAAATAGATCATAATTATACAAAAGGGTTATATCTTCTATATATGAAAATTGAAGACCACAAACTGTGAAAAGGTTCTTTGACGTCTCAAGTCTTACAGGTTTTAAATCCAAAAGAGGGGCACCTGGGTGGCTCAGTTGGTTAAGCCTCTGCCTTGGGCTCAGGTCATGCTCCCAGGGTCCTGGGATTGATCTGCACACCTGGCTCCCTGCTCAGCTCGGAATCTGCTTCTCCGTCTCCCTCTGCCTTTCCCCTGGCTTGTGCTGGCTCTCTTTCTTTCTCCCTCCCTCTCTTTCTCTCTCTCTGTCTCTCTCTCTCTCTTAAATAAATAAAATCTAAAATAAAATAAAATAAATCCAAAAGAGATATGAATGTGAAAAGCTTCTATCTCCTTACTTTATATGTGAGAAAAACAGAGTTCAAAGAAATTATGTGACTGGAACCCAGGTTTCTAATGCCAAACACAGTGCTCTATGCATTACAACAAACTGCTACCAATTAATCATTCAATTTTGAACTCCTTTACCTTAATCATCTGTAAAATGAAGAGACTCAATTAGATAAACTCTAAGGTCTCTTTCCATTTAAAACTTCTGGCTCTCAATCTTGAAAAGAATCCTAATAAATTTTGCCAAATGCTTTACATTAAAAAAAAAAGAATACTAAGCAATTCTCCAATGGATCCACCATGGACTATTTTTTGAACAAATAACCCTTCTTGATATATTTAAGAACAATACCTCAAGGAGCTTGTGAACTGATAAGGGAAAGTTCAAGAGCACTTCTTTTCATTTCCCTGAGAGTCAGATTTATTTTTAAATTACGTTTACTCAAGCAAAGAATCCCAGTGCTAATACAGAAATGATATCTAAAATTCCATCATTTCAGTTGCCCAGTATTGAGTTGTGCCTCGCAAATGAAATGTGAGTGCTCATAGATTTAAACTACATTGATTTAGAGCCCATCGTTCTAAAATAAATGTCTTCAATTTAAAAATATAATCAAATGTTTATTAAGAATTGTGTAGATTCTATATTGAATTAAAAGGGAATAGAAATTTTGACAAATGCAAAGGTTTTCACGTGCTTATCTTGAAAATATCAGTCAATATTTTCACAAACCTTGAATAGCTTCAGTTTAACTTAAATTCTAAGACTTAAACATGAAGCCAAAATGCAATGAAGGTGAAATCAAAATAATTTTGTTACCCAACCTTTAAGTTAAGCAGAATACAGAAAAATAAAATTTTTAAGGTTTTATTTATTTTTCAGAGAAAGAAAGCACAAGCAGGGGGAGAGGCGGGCAGAGAGAGAAGCAGGCTCCCTGCTGACCAGGGAGCCCACGCGGAACTGGATCCCAGGACCCTGAGATCATGACCTGAGCTGAAGGCAGATGCTTAACTGACTGAGCCACCCAGGTGCCCCAGAATATAGAAAAATGTTTAGAAAATATCCGATAGATGTTTGATATCTCCAGGAGTTATGTCATCCATGGTGACATGCACATGAAATCAGGCTTTTCATCACCCCTGGTTTGTCTGGTTTCATCATGCCTTACATCTCTATCATAGTCTTCAATGATGAAAAATTTCCAAGATAATGATAATCACAGCCAGATTCCCAAGAAAGCATCAGTGCAACTGCCCTGTACATACGTGGGTGTTTGGAGGCCATCTTATGGACAGTCATCTGTGACATCAACGGGTAATTGCAGAGCTCTTTTAAAGAGTGCTGACAGACAGGCCCAGCTCTAAGTATCTTCTCTGGTTGGAGTGGAGGGGGGTAAGAGGGGAGTAGGTGGCGGGGTGATGGACACTGGGGAGGGCATGTGCTATGGTGAGTGCTATGTATTGTATAAGACTGATGAAGTGCAGACCTATACCCCTGAAACAAATGTTATAGGTTTATTTAAAAAATAGAAAAGTAAAGTAAAATAGACATTTTCTCTGTATCAGTCCCCCTAAGTGACCAGTTTTAAAGTTATCAATGGCATTGTGAAATTAGCCCATTAACATGAAAAAATAAGTAAATAATAATGTGGCTTTATGAAACATCCCCTAGGTATAGGGCTGATTCATGCCCCTCAAGAAGCTCATTAGCAATGAGATAATCCCCTGTACACTGCATCTGCTTGCCCCCATCACGTGCTATCCTGTGGGAGAAAACAGAATACTGCTGAACAGGCACCTCTTCTTTGCCTCTTGATTACATTATCATTTGATTGTTACTTTCAGTTTAGCTTGTTATCCTAGTCGATCACCTCAACACCTGATTGCTTAGTAGACCTGCAATGGCCGAAAGCACTTTGAAAAAGAAAAACATGGTTGAAAACCTAATAACATGATTTCATGTTGTAAAGCTACAGTAATAAAGATAGTTTTGTACTGATGTTGATGGACAAATGGAACCATGGGACACAACACAGTAGAGATAGAAACTTACATATGTAAGTACAGCTATATTTTATAAAGGCATAAAGACAATTTAGTGATAGAAGAATTGTTTTTTAATCAAGTGGTGCTGTAACAATTGAATATCCATCTGCAAAAAACAGGAACTGGGATTCATTTTTTGCATCATTTGCAAAAAAATTCCTCAGAATGGATCATCTATATAAATTCAAAGTGGATAGGGTGCCTGCTTGCTCAGTAGGTTAAGCATCTGACTGGCTCAGGTCGTGATGATCTCAGGGTCTTGGGATCAAGCCCCATATCGGGCTCCCTACTCAGTGGGGAGTCTGCTTCCCCCTCTTCCTTTGTCTCCTCATGCCCACTCATACTTTGTCTCTGTGTGTCTCTCTCTCAATTAAATACATAAAATCTTTACAAATAAATAATTAAATAAATAAATTCAAAACTGAAAACTATAAGATTTCCTGAAGAAGTCATAAGAGAAAAATTGTGTGATCTTGGGTTAGGACAGTGGTTCAGGGCCAGTTTTGTCTCTCAGGGGACTTTTAGAAATAACCTGGAGATATTTGGTTGCTATAGGGGTAGGACATGCTGGTTGCATCAAGTGGGAGTGTCCTAAACATCCATGGCCACACAAAGCAGCCATTGGTGACAAACAATTATCAGGGTCAAAAGTCAATTGTGCAACTCTGTAGGGAGCCTCTGTTAGGATGTTAGGATCAATTTTCATGACTACAACACCAAAAACACTATCCATAAAAGAAAAAAAACAAACTGATAACGTGGACTTCATTAAAATTAAGTACTACTCTTTAAAAGACATTGTCAATAGAGTGAAAATACCACAACGGGAAAAACTTTCCAAAGCATATCTCATAAAGGATTTGTATCCAAAAATCTATGAACAAATATTAAAACAATAATTAGCAAACACAAACCATCCAATAAAATTGAGTAAAATAGGGCGCCTGGGTGGCTCAGTGAGTTAAAGCCTCTGCCTTCAGCTCAGGTCATGATCTCAGGGTCCTAGGATCGAGGCCCACATCGGGCTCCCTGTTTGGTAGGGAGCCTGCTTCCTCCTCTCTCTCTGCCTGCCTCTCTGCCTACTTGTGATCTCTCTCCCTGTGTCAAATAAAAAAATAAAATTAAAAAAAAATAATAAAATGTTGAAAATTTGAAGGAATGACCATACCAAGTTTTGGCAAAGATGTGGAAAACCGGAACACGCATAGACTAGTTTCGACTATGTAAAATGGCGCAATCACTTTGAAAAAACTTTTGGTAGATTCTTAAAGTATTCTTGTATATACATACCATATGATCCAGCCATTCCACTTCTACATATGAACTCAAAATGAAAGCATATGTTCACACAAAGACATAAACAAGTGATCATAGCAGCTTTACTTGTAACAAGCCCAAACTGGAAACAACCCAAATATCTATTGTCTGGTGAATGGATAAATGAGCTGTAGTCTATTTATACAGTGGAATGCTTCTCAGCAATTAAATTAAAAGACATATGCACTACAACATGGATGAATTTTGAAATAACTATGCTGAACAAAAAGACCCAGATTAAAACACATGTAGACTACAAAAAGTTACTCATTAGTTGTCTAGCAATGGATGATAATCGGGGGAGAGGCAAAACGAAGGACATAAGGAAAACTTTCAGCATGATGGGTATGTCATTTTGAGATTGTGCTAATGATTTCACAATACCTATGTCAATCATTTAAATTGTTCCCTTTAAATATATGAAGCTTGTTGTATGTCAACTATACTTTAATAAACTACCCAAAAAGGGTAAATTAAACAACTAAACAGGTATACCAATCTAGAGACATTTAGAATATAACACCTAAGAGCATAATATTCAAACTAGAAAAACAAAATCTGTTCATGACTTAAACCCACGACTTAATATAAAACACATTTTTATTTTATTTAAGAATTTCAGGAACAGTGTAGCACTTCAGAATGATTTCATTTAAAACAAAGCTGATTTAAAATTGTATTTAATGGGGTGCCTGGGGGCCTCAGTGGGTTGAGTGGCTGGCTCTTGATATCAGTTCAGGTCATGATCTCAGGATCCCAGGATGGAGCCCACATCTGGGTCCATACTCTGCACAGTCTGCTTGTCCCTCTCCCCTGCCCCTTTACTCCTCCCGGCTCCTCGCCCCCCCCACTCACACATGTGCTCTCACTTTCTTTCTCTCTCAAATAAATGAATCTTTAAAATTGTATTTAATAAATAAACCTCAGTCAACTGAAAAAGAAATTGGTGTGTATGGAAAGCTTAGCCCTTGAATATGATGGGTAGAAAGTGTCATTGTTGATAGTGAAGTCCATTTTCCACAAGGCATGGAATTTCACACCTAGAATTCCAGAATGTTCTGTGAGAACTGCTGTTGAGTGTCATGCCTGCAACATAATGGGGAAGACATAGTTAAAAATTGTGTAACAGATAGAGAGGACTGGTTTTAGTTTGAAATGACACCCAACCCTTGTGAACGGGCCCATCAACATCATCTGCTCTCCAAAGAAAGTTCCAATTATTGCAGCTCTGAGTGGAGTTGGTTTTCTCCCATGACAGCAGAAGGTAAGATGCAGTGAGAAGCATTCAGGGAGCTCATGGTTGTTTTCAAAGCTGATGATTTTTCTGTTGACAGTAGTAGTTTGTGGACTCCTTCATGCTGATCAGCAGAGGGACTCCTAAGACCTGAAGCAATCTTGGACCAAAACAAAACAAAACGGAAAACTTCCTGTCCCTCTCCTCCCCAGCTTCCCACACAGAACACATCCACACAAATCAGATCTCCACCAAGATCTAATGTGATGACCTACATATACAGCAGCAACTCCAAGCAATATTTTTATAGTGTTCATTCCAATGCAATACCCGTGAAACTACTTAAGTATTATTGTGATAGTTTCCCTATTTATTCTTTTTGCATTGTCTAAACCGGAAGAAATTAAAGTCCTATCCAGGTAAAGCAATGCAACATTTAAAATTTTTCCAATATAATTATGAAAGAATTGACCCATGAAATCAATAGATACTGACAAAATTATACAAAATTTGTGAAAGATGGTTGAGAAAGACATTAATTATCCAAACTGGACCAAAAGAAATATTGGCGATGGGCAAGACACTCAATTTCACTGAACTCTAGTTTCTATACCTCTGTTGTCAGACTAGATGTGAGGGTGCCAAAATTTCTACAAAGAAAAAGATAGTTATTTGCCTCTGCTTTAGGGAGGAGGTGGGGTATAATTACACAGTGCAGAAACCAGAGCTTCTATATAATATTTTACAGCTCCAGTACAAATTCACCATTTCCTCATTTTGTTCTGCACATGTTGGAATGGAATCCTAATACTTTTTTCTTTTCTTTTGTTTTCTTTTTTGAATCTTAAAATTTAAGTAGAACTTGGCGTGTCTAAAGAGCCAAGAAAAACAGACTTGCCAAATCTTCACAATGTTGGGGCACCACAAAAATTTTCATATGTGGCAATCAGCCACCTTCTCTTTCCAGGAAAAGCTTACGAATTTCAAATTACAATCATGGGTCACAAGTTAATAGCAGCTGTCTCTGTGTTAGTCATCTTTACCCAGAGAACAAAATCATTCATTTAGTATTCATAGATATATTGTTTACACTGATCTATTTTGAAGATGAGTTGAAAGTGAAACCCTTCCATGGAGACTGAATAGAAAATATCAGGATTCTACAGAAAGTAAATTGCCATCCTAAGTAATTCATTAATTTGAAAGTCTCCGTCGTTTAGGGTTTATATTTATTTATTTAGTGGATATACGTGTATGTATATATAATAAATATATACCTTTATTTCAAAATTAGGTAAGTAGCTTCAGCTTTTTATGTATTTTTCACAATGTATTTGTCTATTAAGATATTTTTGAATAACCCATTATGTCTTCTGGACCTGTCACTTAATAACTACTAAATCTTGAAAAAATTACTTACTTTATTTTTTCTTCAGTTTATTTTCTCATTTGTATAACAGCTCAAATGGATATTCTAAATATTAAATGAACAAATAGAGGCAAAATACTTAGATTAGTGCCCAGAATATAATAATTTTTCAGAACTTTTAGTTACATAGCTTTACATATGCCAAATACTGTGGTAAGGGTGGAAAAACTTTGGTAGCTTCTCAGAACTCCGAATTGAATATAAAACCAATAATAGTCACACATTATTATAGTTATTAATTTAATAATATTATTTTCATACAAGTTATATCAAACAGAATATGAAAACACATCAATCCAAGTGTCTTACAGGTTTTTGTGTGTGTGGGGGGCATCTATGTAAAGGAATGCCCAGACACAGATAATAAATAATAAAGCATCAGTTTATAATGAAGGCAGAAAATAGTATAGTTTACAGCAAGGGAAATTCTGTGTTCCATTTTTGTGGTTATGGAGAATATAGAGATGAATAATACTTTAATTTCTGAACATGGCCATTGTAGTTCTTTCTAGCCTTAAGATCATAAGGTTTTTTTTTTGTTTTTTTTTTTAATAACTTTTTTTTTTTTAAGATTTTATTTATTTATTTCACAGAGGGAGAGAGATCACAAGGAGGCAGAGAGGCAGGCAGAGAGAGAGGGGGAAGCAGGCTCCCCGCCGAGCAGGGAGCCCGATGTGGGCCTCGATCCCAGGACCCTGAGATCATGACCTGAGCCGAAAGCAGAGGCTTTAACCCACTGAGCCACCCAGGCGCCCAAGATCATAAGGTTTTAAGTAAACGTTATAAGGTGACCACAGGGAATTCCAAAAAAGATGTTTCAGTTAAAATTAAAGTTCCTCAAACAAAATAGTAAAATCCCAGTGATAACAGGAGAAAAGTCTAAAGGAATTCACAGAAGAACAAAGAATTTGCCTAATATCATTATTATTATGTATGTATGGTATAAAATCATTATCACCAGATTCAGTATGATCCACTTTTCCTCTGGGAAGATTAGAGGAAATTTACTCACGGGAGGGAGGGAAGGAGGAATCAGTAAGATTGATTTAGGTAGATATTTTGTTAAATAAAATGTCCACATTAAGAAGACGCTCTGTGCATATGCTATGGAAGTTTATTTCCTGACCTAGCCTACAATGGTTTTCTACTGAACTAATGAAATTCTTTTTCTTTCCTTATTAGTTTGTCCGGAGGGTAGTAAAGGCAGTTTGCAAACTGCGCCTTGTTCTTTTCAGTCTTCTGGCCACTTTAAAAATAGTGAACATATACTTCCAAGAAAAAAGAAAACTCTGGTTAATCTATATGGACTGAGTAATTGTTTTTAATTCACGTTTAAGTGTGCATATATGTATTTAATTGGAAATGGGCATGAGCCCTCATGCTCAGAGGTGCTCTCGAAACACAAGCTAATGAGTCTTGGGAGAGCAATGTGAGAGATTACATTTAAAGTGTTAGAGCAAATGAACACATGCTCATTTCCTTCTTATCCGGAGGTGGCATTCAGATGCCTTACTGCGGATACATTTTTTTTTTCCACAGACAAGACATTTGGCTCCTTACTCAACTGCTTACTTGGGAAGAAGACTGGTGAGTTGGCAGCTAAAGCCATTTCCCATTGTCAGAAATGAATAAAATTGCAAGTTCTAGGATGATTCTTAAAAAAAAAAAGTCTTTTTGTTCTTTCACAGACACATATGGATCATTGGAAGAAGGAAGTGTTTTCCTTCTGTCTCTAATTAAGCTTTCATGCATCCCTGGCCTCCATTAAGTTAGAAAAGCAGAGACCTTGCGTAAATGAGATTACAGATGTGAAGATACTTGGAAACCACAAAGCATTATACAATTCTAAGGCATAAACACTGCTGTAAATATTATAGATCCCCCCATCTCTTCCATGAAATCATCACTGATTACCTTAGTATGTAATAATAAGCTGCTTCTTTCAAATCTCATTACTGCAGTCTTCCTAGTCACTCTTTAAAACAAAATACAAATTTCACGCCACTAAGAATGTGCTCAAACCATTCCATCAACAGGGAAAATCCCCCTCCTTGTTTTGCTTGCATAAAATCTTCTCACTCATTTATTTTAAAATGCTGATCAGTCACCTCCTATATACCAGATGATGTTCTGAACCCCACAATACAGAAATCAAAGGGACAGAATTTTTTTTCCTTGGAAAGCTTAGTTAGTTCGCTTGTTTTCTCCGCTTTATTTCTTCAACAAAAAGAAGGGAGGCCAGCAGGCTGGAACATGGTAGGCTGGGAGAAAACAAAGCCAGAACAATTAGCATTTTTTTTTTTTTTTGGTGCTCTCTACCACATGGGGAGCGTTGGTGCCGTGGTTTCATGGTTGATGCCACAAATTTCATTTCAAATGTTAAATGTTACAGAAATATACTGGAAGGTATTAAGTAACAGGGAATAATCACCTGATTTATGTTTTTATAAGACTATTCTTTTTCTACCAGCACTACCCTTAGACTCAGACCATAGAAAGCCACTGCCTTGAGCCACACCACTTAGAAAACTCTGTGTATCACAGACACACAAACAGTAAATCTATTAAAGATATGCTCAACTTTATCACTCGGAACATGACAAGCAGCACTAGCACAGGACAACTTGGCACCATAAATACCTGTTCTTGAGACAAACGGTGTTTAGACCCTAGGGCAATGCTTCTCCACCTCTCTTGCCCTGTGTCCTGAAGACTAAAAGGGCCTTGTTTGAATGTCATAAAGGTTTATGAGTTCTATCCCTATTAAAGTCAGAAATAGGCATCACCCCCGTGCGCAGGAAGGACTTGAGCAGCAGAATTGCTAGGTAGGAGATAAGACAAAGACATTTATCCATCACAGCCATTTTCTCAGATGAATTCGGAAATATCATTTTCTGGTAGCACCAAGCAATCATTTCCTGGCATCTATGTATTGTCCAATTCATGTTTATGTGAATAGTTACAAATCAGTACACATAGTTAGGGGCCCCTGGGTGGCTCAGTCATCGGGCGTCTGCCTTCAGCTCGGGTCATGCATGATCCCAGGGTCCTGGGATCGAGCCCCACATCGGGCCCTCTGCCCGGCGGGAGGCCTGCTTCTCCCTCTTCCACTCCCCCTGCTTGTGTTCCCTCTCTTGCTGTCTCTCTCTCTCTCTCTTTCTCTATCAAATAAAAAAAATTACACATATTTATAATACATAAATATACAATTTTAAATAATTCCTGTTGTTTTTGAATTTGTTTTTTATTTTTAAAGATTTTATTTATTTATTTCACAGCGGGAGAGAGATCACAAGGAGGCAGAGAGGCAGGCAGAGAGAGAGAGGGGGAAGCAGGCTCCCCGCCAAGCAGAGAGCCCGATGCGGGCCTCGATCCCAGGACCCTGAGATCATGACCTGGGCCGAAAGCAGAGGCTTTAACCCACTGAGCCACCCAGGCGCCCTTGTTTTTGAATTTGTATAATGTGTACCTAGATTGGGAGGCAAGCCAGAGCACTAAACCGAGCCTACCTTCTGTTTATGCATTTAAGGTTTTAGCTACATTCAATTGTTTCTGTATTTTTTATGCCTGCTTTTGTGACACCATAATAAGGTTGGTTTGTTGCTACTTAGATCCTGCAGCCTGAAAACTCTAAAATATTTACCATCCAAACCCTTACAGTAAAAGTTTTCTTTCATCTATATATACATGAAGTGCAACGCTAATTCTTGTATATGCCTAGATGCTGCTTAAGAAATAGTAAAACAAAAAAGTGGCTGGCTGTGAGGGGTCACACAGATAATTCCCCAAAAGAAGTAGAAAACGATGTCTTCACAAAATATGCGCCATTGGTGATAACAGCTTTACTCATAATATCCCCACACTGGAGATAAGTCAAATGTCTGTTATCAGTTTAATTGGTAAGCTTATTGTAGTATATCCACAAAATGGCATGATTCTCAGCAATAAAAAGAAATAACTTCTGCGTATACCCAACAGCATGCACAAATTCAAAAATATGCTGAGTGATAAAAAGCAAACGAAAAGAACACTTATTGCATGATTCCGTTTATTTGGAATTCTGGAATAAGCAAAATTACTTCACATTTTAAGAAAGTAGTTTAGTAATTGCCTGCAGCCACAGGTATAGGGAAAGGAATTAACTGCAAAAGTACCTAAGTTTGGGGCGCCTGGGTGGCTCAGTGGATTAAAGCCTCTGCCTTCGGCTCAGGTCATGATCTCAGGGTCCTGGGATCGAGGCCCACATCAGGCTCTCTGCTCAGTGGGGAGCCTGCTTTCCCCCTCTTTCTCTGCCTGCCTCTCTGCCTACTTGTGATCTCTCTCCCTCTATCAAATAAATAAAATCTTTAAAAAAAATAAAATAAAAAAGTACCTAAGTTTGGAAACTCCTAAAAATCTTTGGCTGAGACTCAAGGACAAACGGAAGAGATCTGTTGTGATTGGCCTAATTTTATACACAGTGTTTTTAAGCTTAGGAGGCAAGTAGGGTTGAATTTTGCAAGTGGCTGTCTGCTCTGCTGAAAACCATGGAAAGTAAGCTAACAAATTAGTGTCTGCTACACTGTCTTCACTGGAATAGGAATAAGAACAAACGTGCACATAGCACAGGATCTGATAATACAATGTGAGCAAGGCTTACTGTGATTGACACTGTTGCTCATCACGATGGCCTTCTAAAAGCCAATCCACCTATTCCCCAACTTTTAGGACTGAGATTTATCGACCATACATTGCTGTGTCTCTTCCTGGGAACTCCACTGAGCCTCAAAAACTTGCATCTTCCAAGATGGTTCCCCCTCCTGGAAGGCCACACTTGGTGAATGGCTAGCTCGCTGATGAAGGGATATGAAATCTATGATCCCTTGCCCTACCTTGACATCGATAAAGGACCAAGATCCAAGCTCCCCGTAGGATCCATAGAGTTACCTGCTCTCTGTGCTCACTATTTCTGATCTAACTTCCTCATTAGAGTATCCTGTGAAGAAAATTTCCATAAATTTCCCATCTCAGAGTCTATTTCCAGGAAACTCCTGGTCTAAGAAGTGGTCTAAGGAAGCAGATTCTAAGTGGGATTTTGGTGCTGGATCACTCCACATTGCAAGTCTGCTTTTCTCTCTGCCCAGTCCTGCTTTTCTAATCTCCTTACAGATGTACCTTCTGAATATACTTCCAGTAAACCTTCTGAAAGCAATTCACCATCTGGGTATCTATTTTCAGAGAACTTAATCTAAGACAATGATATAACTTGTGACTGAAATCTTTGGCCAAATACACAGAGTGATAGAAACCACAAGACTAAATTTAACAGAACTAAACATATTCTGAACTTTCAGTTGAATACTGCATTTTGAACATTTATACTTTTACCTCCATCCAAAAATGTCACTAATGTCACAATTAAGAAATTCTTTAAAATGCAATGAACACCAAAGTTGACAAGAATGAGAAACAACAAGAAATCTGCACAAAATGTTGGAAATTATAAATCCAATGGATGCATGGTACCTGAAGGGTGAAAAGGGGGAAATTCATGCCAACAGGAGATGAAGATACTAAGCAAATTGATCTGTATCCCAGAGCTCAGAAGGCTCACAGGTGAGACATGCAGTCATCACTGATGGCAGGAACGTAGATTGGGGCTAAAAACTCAAGGATTAGAGACTTTATAAGACCTAATTAAGGTGTAAGTTCTTTCTCTTACTCTGTTGATTAGTATACTATTCTGTCCATCCCAAGAGCAGGCTACATATTTAAGCTATGGTATCGGTTTAATAATAGAGGTTCTAGATGTAGAACACCAGCCATGGGTGAAGGTGAAGGTACAACATTTATACTGCGTTATGAATTGTGAAAACAGCCAGAGCCTCCTTCCTCTCTTCTACCCTCAGAGCCTTTTATCTACATTTTAATGTCTCACTGTTAGAGAGGGAAATGTAAATTTAACAAAGCACTTAAGAGTAAAACATACAAAAAATGAGAAGGTAGAAACCAAAGACAATACATGGAACAGAGGAATATTTCAAAATAAATACAATTAATATACTCATTCAGAAAAATATTAATAGTTTTCCAAAATAAATATTAAGTTAGACAAGCAGAAAATTCTGAAAATAATGAGAATTTACTGGAAATGAACAGTAACACCCCAGACACAAAATTCAGTAATATAGTTAGAAGACAAAATAAAGAAAATCTCACAATATAGTTCAAAATATCAAGGAGAATTTTTCCAAGAGAGACAAAAATCCAAATAAGATCTATAAAAAGAGAACATAAAATATGAAAGGAAATGATTTTATTCAAAAAAAATAATAAAAGAACTCAGAGAATTTTGCCTCCACTTGTGAAAAGACACAAGACAAAACACTGCTCTAACACAATCCTCAAAAAATATAACAGGATAATCTACAGAAGTATAACTTTCCTTGAGCCTATCAGAGTTGAAGTTGGATAATAATGAAGAAAAATTAATTCCAATGTGGGTCAGTGCCCTCCTAGGAGAAACATCACAAAAGCTGCTTTACCTTTATCAGTAAAGGTACAAGCAGCAACTCTTCAAATGAGGTCTAGCAGAAAAAGCAAACAACTCAGGAAATTTCAGCTAAGATGGAAATTGTGAAAGAGTCAAGTGAACATGCTGGAAAAAAAGCATGATAGAAAAGTTGGGGGATTTCTCTTAAGGCTTATCAACACCACTAGACAAAATTGTAGAAAATATCAAACAAATAAGAGAGAAAAATCATGTGTGTGCTTGTGGGAACACCGATCTGCTAAAAATAGGACAATAGCAGGCAATGTAAGAAAAGTGTACTATGGGCA
The DNA here is from genome assembly GCA_002007465.1 of Ailurus styani. Classification (NCBI taxonomy): domain Eukaryota; kingdom Metazoa; phylum Chordata; class Mammalia; order Carnivora; family Ailuridae; genus Ailurus; species Ailurus styani. The sequence goes on along the minus strand of LNAC01001212.1, from coordinate 270,219 downwards.
TAGAATGGGGGGGATAAACTAAAAAATTGGTAGAAGACATCAATCCCTTCACCCAAACAAATCAGAGAACCCAAATCATGATAAAGACAAAAATCATATAGTCAAAGTGATATGACCAAAGATAAAGTCTTAAAGACTAGCCAGAAGAGAGAAAGAAGGAAAGAGACACATAGAAACGGGGAAAGAGAAAGAGAAAAAGAGGAAGGGAGGGAGGGAGGGAGGAAGGAAGAAGTACTTACAGAAAAAAAAAAAAGAAGTAGGAATTACACCATGCTTGTCGGAACTATATAAGCCAGAGAAAATGGGGGGAATAACCAATGTACTGAATAAAGAGAAAGCAACCCCCAAACCTAGAATTCTATATTAAGTGAAAATACCTTTTCAAAAGTCAGACCCCCAACAGCAACAAAAAAGGATTCTCTAAAAAAAATAAATAAATAAATAAGCAAAGTTTGAGAAAATTCACTGGGAGCAGGCTTGCTTCAAGAACTAAGATGATGGAAGGAAATTTAGAGTAACATGCAATTTTTTTTTGAAAATTCCACTCATAATGGTAAAAATAAAAGTCAATGTTGAAGACATCTTTCCTTATCTTTAATCTCCTTAAAATATAATCTTGGGAAGGAGTGATCAGCAAACTACCTGCAGGTCAAATCCAATGCACTGCATACTTGAGTGAATAATTTTCAATTGGAGCATAGACACACCCAGCCATCTATGAATTGTCCTTAGCTGCTCTCACCCTGCAACAGCAGTGCTGAGTAGTGACAGAAATAGTACGCCCTGTAGAGCCAAAAATATTTACTATCTGTCCCTACAGAAAAGTGTACTGATGTACTTTTACAGAAGAGTGTACTGATCCTTGACCTAAAGACAAATAGTAAAAAGTTCTAGTAGAGTTCAAATATTGGTTAAAGTAACATGTGTAAAAGATATAGTACAAAGGGTGGGAAGGATGAATTGGAAGGATGTTATTGCAAGGGTCTTATACTATGCATGAAGTGGTAGAACATTAATAAAAAGTAGTGATAAAGATGCCTGTTGTAAATGCTAGGTAGCCCCCAAAATTCATTAAAATTAGTTATAATTAACATGCCAGTTCAGTGAAAAGATGAATTAAAATAGTAGAAAGTATGTAATTATTTTTTAAATAATCCAAAAAAAAAGACTTAAGAATAGGTAAGGGATGCCTGGGTGGCTCAGTCGGTTAAGCGACTGCCTTCAGCTCAGGTCATGATCTCAGAGGCCTGGGATTGAGTCCCTGCTCAGCAGGGAGCCTTCTTCCTCCTCTCTCTGCCTGCCTCTGCCTACTTGTGATCTCCCTCTCTCTGTGAAATAAATAAATAAAATCTTAAAAAAAAGAATAGGTAGAATAGAAAATATATAGCAAGGTGGTAGATTTCAAACAAGTATACAGTTGACCCTTGAACACCCAGTGGATTAGGGGTGCTGACCCCCCAACACATGCAATAAAAATCCATGAATAACTCTTGACTTGCCAAAAACTTGACTAATAACCTCCTGTTTGCTGGAAGCCTTACTGATAACATAAACAGTTGATAACATGTATTTTGTACATATAGTATTTTACAGTAAAGCAATTTAGAGAAAGAAAATGTTATTAAGAAAATCATAAGGAAGATAAAGTAGATTTACAGTAATATATGTTCTGAAAAAATCGACATGTAAGTGGACCCACACTGTTCAAACCTGTGTTGTTCAAGTATCAACTGTATTGCTTATTACATTAAATAAAAGGATAGAAACACAGTTAAAAGACAGTCATGTCAGACTAGGGGGGAAAACACGCAGGACCGTGCTGTGTGCTGTCTTTAACAAACCTTTCAATGTAAAACATAAGTAAGATAAAATTGAAAATTTAAAATGATTTATGATGTAAGCACTAATATAAGCCATTTGGAATGGGGATTAATATTGGACAAAATATATTACAGAACAAAGGATATTACTGGTAATAAAGAGGACATTACATGATAATTAAGGGGCCAATCCAAGAAGACATAATCCTAAGTCTGTCTGCACCAAACCACAGAAATACCTGAAGCAAAAGTGATGAAACTCCAAAGAGAGAAAATTGGTCATTACAGTAAGAAAGTCTAACAGAGCTGAAGGACGTGGATTTGCAGTTAAAAAAGGAGAACGAGGAAGAAAGGGAGGAGGAGGAGGAAAAGAAAAGTTTTAGGTCACATCAATATGAAATTTCAGAACATTTATAATAATAAAATCCACAATTTTCAGTCAGAGGGAAAAAAGAGCACAAATAAAAGATCAGATGAGCATCAAGTTTATTAAAGCCATACTGGAAGCTAAAGGTCATGCATTGATGGCTTCAAAAGTATGAGGAAATCTTTCCAATGTAGCACTTTCTACACTGAGCAAACTGTCAATCAAGATATTAAAAAAAAACTGGTCCTCAAGCACCCCTTCTCAGAAATCAAGTGTAAGACATACTTGACGAAACCAAAGACACTAAGTAGTAAAAGGAAAGACAATGAAAGAAATTATCGTCTCCAAATACAGGAAATAGGAGTGGAATTCATGGTATGGTGATTAACGGAGTGCCCAGGAAGAGACCTATCCAGAAGCCAGGCAAGCAAATAACATAAATAAGAATGGGGACAAAGGAGGGTTCTAGAAGGAAATTGGCAAAATAAAAATATTTTTTAAAAGAATAATTCATATCTGAAACAAAAGTCAGATTTTAATTCTATGAGAAAATTAAAGTATACAGTATTTTTTTAGTAAAACAGAATTTAGCTATTAAAAAAACAGGTATTAACTCAAGGAAAACCAAATAATTGATTCATAATAGGTGGTATTTCCATAGTCATAACAAGAAACCCTAAATACTGATTTAAAAATATCCTAAAAGAATTTTCTTGGCAAATAAGCTAATTCTAAAATTCACATAGAAAAGTAAAACATCGAGACACCTGGGTGGCTTAGTCATTAAGCATCTGCCTTCGGTTCTGGTCATGATCCCAGGGTCCTGGGACCTAGCTCTGCATCAGGCTCCCCGCTTGTCAGGAAGCCTACTTCTCCCTCTCCCACTCCCCTTGTGTTCCCTCTCTCACCGTGTCTCTCTCTGTCAAATAAATAAATAAAATCTTAAAAAAGAAAAGAAAACCTCAAAAATTATTAAGACAATTGCAGTAATAATAATAGCTAATACTTAAATAGTACTTCTCTTTAGTCTTCCCCCACATCTTAAGTAGTACAGTTATTAACTCAATTTTTTTTTCATATACACAAAGTGAGTCACAGATTTTAACTTTCTCAAGATTGAGCAGGTAGTTAACAGTATAACTGGGCTTTAAAACCAGATGTCTACGTCTAGAGTCCTTGCATGTAACCCTTGGGCTCTGATGGATTCCCATGATCATGTGTCAATCTAATTGACCCTTGGACAAGCACAGATTTAAACTGCAAGGTCCGGTGGACTATTGTGAAGTTTCGGGAGTTATATGCAGATGTTAGACTGCCTGGAGGGTCAGCATCCCAAACCCCATGGTGTTCAAGGGTCAACTATACTTATAAAAAGCTATAGTAATAAAAAGAAAGGTGGTTTATTTGTAATAGGAGAGCCAAAAATGCAGAATTGAAAAGAAATCTGTCCATAAATATATGGGAACTTGACTCAAGAAGTGCTGCAAGGTGCACCTAGGTGGCTCAGTTGGTTAAGCAGCTGCCTTTGGCTCAGGTCATGATCCCAGGATCCTGGGATCGAGTCCCACACTGGGCTCCTTGCTCGGCAGGGAGCCTGCTTCTCCCTCTGCCTCTGCCTGCTACTTTGCCTGCTTGTGCTTTCTCTCTCTGACAAATAAATAAATAAAACCTTAAAAAAAATGAGCGCTGCAAATAAACGAGAAGTTGATGGACTGGTCCATAAATTGTGTGGTAATTAAATTGAAAAGAGAGAGGGAGGCAGTCTCTGGGATAAGAGGTATTCATAAATAGGGTTTTATGTTATTAAGGCAGAGAAAAAAGCTGAATTTTGTAAGTTTGTGGAAAGTATCCAATAGAGATGGAGAAATGATGGTGCAGAAAGGAGATTATGTGAAGAAGCTAAACCCATAAGACCTGAGGTGGGAGTGGAGTATGAATCAGCCTCTCACAGGAGAGCCTCTCTCCATTGTAATAAGAAAAGGACAAGTGTCATAGTCAGATGCCTGTAGTTGTGTAGATTTGATAGCAGGCAGGATAGCTTTTGTGTGGTTATTCATAACTTCTAAAAGGAAGTGAGACGTAAGAGTGGTGGGACTCAGGAAAGAAGGCAGAAGCATCTAGTGGAAGAGTCAGCTAGAAAGTGAAGAGCTACCAGATGCAGTGGACCTCTCACTAAATGCTGCGTTTGTACAGTTACTAGTGAAATAATGTGGTTTGCACAAGTTATGTTTATTTAATTTACTTTAGAGAACTCAGATGCTTGAATACCTGAATGTTTTGGGTTTTCTGGATATTCTTGAGAGGGATAGGAACACGTTCGGCGATGCTTGACAGGGGAGTGATTATGGGCAAGGTGCCTGCAATCCACACTGGGTAGTGGGAATTAGTGGGCACTGAAGAACCACAAGCTACAGCAGGCAGTGCAAAGGGGGTGAGTGAATGGGTTGGAAGCTCCAGAAATGCTCAAGACTTGTCCCAGTGGGGTCAGGGAAAATACTAGTTTCGTGGGTTCTACAGTTTATATTTTTTTGGGCTCTCCCCCTGAATAAGAGAATGCAAAAGTATTTTCCTTTTTAAACTTCTACAGAAATAGGAGACCTTATTGCTGGGGCTCTTACCAGGGACTTGGATGGGACTCTTACAAGTGAGCAGTCAGAAGTGTAAGCCTTGTAAGAAGTGTTAGTTAATTAGCTTCATAATTAACAGGAGAGCAGTTGCTCATGAGAGAGTTGGAGGCACAAAGTGTAGGTGATGTTGTAGGTATAGGTGGATGCAAAAAATTCCCTTTTTTTTTCTTTTTTGAACATGGGAGAGAAAAGATCATTGGAAGTGAAAAAGAAAAGAATCAAGAATGCAAAGATTTGGATTAGTTATTCCAAAGAATATGGGGGACGCAAAAAAGTATATGCCAGGAAGAGAATGAAGAGGTAGCCAGCAATCCAGACACTAAAGCCTTCAGTTGTTTTGTTTTTCATCTTGGGACATTTGCCCCCTTCTTTATTTTATTGAATATGGGCTAAGAGGTTGGGCCAAAAGAACCAAAAATGTAATATCCAAAAAAAGTAGAAGTGTGTGTGTGTGTGTGTGTGTGTGTGTGTGCCCTTCTTCCTCACAAAGGCGGGCAAACTTCAGGGAAAGTAAAAGCCGTCCCTGCAGACAGCTGGGTGGCTCAGTCATTTCCCTGCTCAGCAGGGAGCCTGCTTCTCCCTCTGCTTTTGCTCTCTCGCCCTCTCTCTCTCTGACAAATAAATACATGAAATCTTAAAAAAAAAAAAAAAGCCATCTCTAACCCAACTGGACCAGTTTACATGTTCCCATACATCCCCCACAACACTCTATACTTAATTTTGCTCTTGTACTTTATCTTGCATTCCTTCTGTCTTGTTTCATCATTTTCTAGGGCATTGTGCTTGACCTTAGGTTCAGAGCTGGCTCACAAACACGTGCATATTTTTTCTGTTTAAGGAAGTAACATGGAAGGTGAAACACTGTTCAGACTGCATTCATGAGAGCTTGGTCAACCCTTTAGCTGGAATCATGGTCTTTATGTGGGTGGTCTTGTATCCTCCTAGTGGTGATGCAGTATCAAGGAGTTCATTACTAAATCTAAAAAGGGACGGAGAGGGTAGGCACAAGAAAGTCTCCACCATACCCCTTCATTAATTCTCTTCCGTTCAACACACCTCAAAGCATCATGCCCTTGAGGTGGCCATTTGTAACCCAACAAACTGGCCTACGTGACCCTTCTATAAAATATCTACCCTGTACTTATACGTGTGCTAACACCTGCTGTAGTGTTTACTCATCCTTGCCTTCCTCTCTCTGTTCACAAACATGTACAGTTCAACTGTAGTTCATTTGAAGGACAAATAACTCATGGGTTCCTTCCATCAGTAGGTTGTCCTACCTTTTCATTTATTTATTTATTTATTTATTGGCTGTTCTGTTAACTGCTCTATTTTCTACCTTTTCTTCCTTCCTATCTGTAATGTTAACCTCCCATATAGTAACACATATTAGAACTCAAATATTAAGATCTGTGGATAAATTTATTAAAAAATAATCATGGTGGATGGCTACATAATGTGCTATTGGTTAAAATGAAATAGAAACTAGTTGAATTTGAGGTATAATAGATTATTTCATGGAAAAGGCATTCAGAATAATTAGAGGGGTACCTGGGTGGCTCAGTCGGTTAAGGGTCCAACTCTTTAGCTCAGCTCAGCTCTTGATCTCCAGGTCATGAGTTCAAGTCCCACATTACAATGGGCGGGGTGCAATGTTTCACCACATTACTTCCACACTGGGCATGGAGCCTACTTAAAAAAAAAGAAAAAGAATAACTGGAAAGAAGTCAGAGGGTAGTTTAGGTGAAGAGAACTCTCCAAATATTAATAAATTAATCATTTCTTTTATTCACTCTCATTAAGCATTAATTGAATGTTTATAATGTATAAGTACTTAGCCTATATAATAATTACAGAGGACCCATTCACTTTTTCTATATATGGAAAGCCCACCAGATGAGATTTTATTAGAGGTTTGGGGAAACTAACATAAATTAAATAGAAAGATAGTCAAAACTTTAAATGCATTATCTTCAACTGGAAATTTATGGATCTCACATTATTTCTTATTTTAAAAGATTCCTATCTTTTGGTATCAGCAATAAATCAGCATCTTCAGGTTGTACCAATTGTTTTATGGCTTTTGAAGCAACTGCAAAGGACACCATTGACAGGCTTTCAACTATAGCCCAGACCAAAATAATAAAAATAAATAGAAGAAAACAATATAATCTTACTGACATTTCCATGAAAATTGAATGCTCCTCTTCTACAAACACAGAAGAGCAGTTTCATTATTGAATGCCAAGGATCACATATCCATAAAATACCAAGAGATTTTGCATGTCATTCAATCACACAGCTGACAATCTTAAAAAAAAAACAAACTGCTTTTCAATGAGATGGAATGCTTTAATGAGCTAATTAGTTAGCTCAGAAGAGTGGTTCTGTGGCATTACTTATAGAAATACTGTGAAATCTACCTATACTTACTGTTAATTTATAATAAATCATTTTACCTTATGGATCTAACTCTAATATTTTTTTTAAAAAACAGAAATCCTATTTAATAGCATTTTCCTTGGATGGCAGGCTATTCATTTTTATCTCATAGTGATTTTAATACTCCCATTCTGAAATATTTCATTCTATTTAGTGGAATATGATGAGCTCTACCATCATTGCAAAAAATTCAGTCTATAGATTATCTTTGATGTAGATCAAGGTGGAAATAAATTGTCATGATCATCATGTTTATTCCATTTTCAAGTCCCCTTTTCAGACCTAACTTAAAAATTGCTGTACCCTTGAAGACATGGAGGACAGAAACCATTGCATATTTTGCTGTTTTCTGATCATATCACGAAAGGCTTAACCATATAAGCAGTGTTCAGGAAAGAAAGTTGAGTACATGAAATATTAGTGGTGAAAATAAAAATCAGCACTGCCCAGAGCCCTGCTTTAGATCACCCTTTGATGTGCTAGGACAAGTCAAAATGCACATGCAGGCAAGGAAGAGAGTGGGTCTAAATATCAGGGAAAACACAACCGACCATCAACAACAAAGAATCAAATGGAAAGAGAAGGGATTATTTTATACTAGGGTAGTTGTTTTGAATGGAGTTATTCTGTCTAACTCCATGGGTATCATTGAGAAAGAATGTGCTGTCTGGTTGACTTAAAGGGGCATTATCTTTAGTTTATTACTTGTCTCTCATCTACCTTGAATTTTCCAGCAAAACAACTATTAATTATTTTTCAAGCCTATGTTATCATTTCTCTCTCTCTCTTTTTTTTGTACATGCTTCCATTCTTGTGTTGTAGTAACTGATTCCTCCACCTACTAGAGAATCACAAAGATTTCAAGATGGAGCTTTAACAACTTGTCTTCAGAAACACAACTCCCAATTTAAGTAGAATTCCTGCATTATTCTCCCTGCATACGTATGGTCTAAAAACATGTTTTGGTCATGTTGAGAAACAGATGTCCATAGAGATACAGATCACAGTCATGTGACACAAGTCCTTAAAATAAATCTTTGTATATCTATGTATCTTTATACCTATCTACAGATCTCATTCTATCTATCTATCTATCTATCTATCTATCTATCTATCTATCTATCCATCTATCTATATCTGTATAGACACATAAAGAGAATTATTTTAAGAAATTGGATCTTGTGATCATATCTATATAAGGAGATATAGATACATTTAAAAAATTATTTTAAGGAATTGGATGACATGACTGTGGAGGGTGGCAAGTCCAAAATCTGATGGGGCAGGCTGGCAGGCTGGGGACTTAGGAAAAGTTGCAGATTAAGTCCAAAGGCAGTCTGCTGGAGAACCAAAAAGAGCCAGTGTTTCAGGTGAATACTCAAGGCTGTCTACTAGAGAATTACTTCTTGCTCTGAAGAGGTCAACCTTTTCTCTATTCAGGCCTTCAGCTGATCAGATGAGGCCCACCACCATTCTGAAGATAAATAGTCCATTGATTTAAGTGTCTCATTCAAAAACACCCTCCCAGCGACATCCAGAGTAATGTTTGATCAAGTATCTAGACATTGTGGCCCCAACAAATTGACACATTAAAACTAACCACCATAGGCTCCATTGTCTCCTCGGTTTCTAACACAATGCTTTATTACTGCATGTTAAATTAAGAAAAAAATCTAAGCTGGAAAGCTCTGTCAAAGGAAAGGAAAAAAATATATGTCAATGTCTAGAAGACAATGGTTCTGCACTGTAAGCAGACTAGCAGGGCTGATATACCAGGTTTAGTTAGAAATTTTATAAGAACAGAAGATTAACGCAGTCAGATTGTTATTTTGCAGCGTATGAATGTCAGAGAACACAGGAGAAGAGTCTAGTGCTATGGCAAGGCTTTCTGTGAAGGCATTTAGGCTCTATACCTGTATATTGGTATCATCTTGGCTCTGTCACAAGTCAGCAATCTACTCAGTGTTTCCTTTAAAAATAAAACAGTTGAAGTCTTAAAATGGGTGTGTACATATTGTATCTGTTTGATACTGTAAAAGGCAGAGAAAACTTGACACACAAAATACACCCTGACACCATTTGCTTTTTTTAGATTTTGAAAGAGCAAGTGAGACTCCATAACCTGAAACACACATGCTTTAGAAAAAAAGTTTTTTAATAACCCAATGATTATTACATTATAAAATGAAAATATACTCAATTAATTTTTAATTTGTTGTTAGAAAAATCAATCTTTGGATGCAGATGAAAGATACTTTATAAAATCCATTCCTTGTGGCTTTTATTTTTAATTTAAATTCTAGTTAGTTGGCTAACAGTGCAGTATTGGTTTCCGGGGTAGAGTTCAGTGGTTCATCTTTCACATATAATGCCCAGTGCTCATCAGAGCATGTGCCCTCCTTAATATCAATTACCCATCTGTTCCATTCCCCACCCACGTCCTTCCATCATCCTTCAGTTTGCTCTCTATAGTTAAGAATCTCCTCTGGGTTGTTTCATTCTTTCTCTCTTTCCCCCTGCTCCTGTATGTTCATCTGTTTTGTTTCTTGAATTCCACATATGAGTGAGATCATATGGTATTTTTCTTTCTCTGATTGACTTATTTCACATAGTATAATGCATTCTAGCTCTATCCATGTCATTGCAAGTGGCAAGATTTCATTCTTTCTGGGGGCTGAGTAGTATTCCATTAAATTTATCAGGTGATGGGCATTTGGGCTCTTTCCATAGTTTGGCTATTGTGACAATGCTGCTATAAACATTGGGGTTCATGAATTCCTTCAAACATGTATTTTTGTATCATTTGGGTAAATACTTAGTAGTGCACTTGCTGGATCATAGTGTAGCTCTATTTTTAGATTTTTGAGGAACTGCCATACTGTTTTGTTTTTGTTTTTGTTTTTGTTTTTAGAGGCTGCAGTAGTTTGCATTCCCACCAACGGTGAAAGAGGGTTCCCCTTTCTCCACATCCTCACCAACAGTTGTTGTCTCCTGTGTTGTTAATTTTAGCCATTCTGACTGGTGTGGGTGGTATCTCATTGTGGTTTTGATTTATATTTCCCTGATAATGAGTGATATTGAGCATGTGTCTATTAGCCATCTGGATGTCTTCTTTGGAAAAATGTGATTCATGTCTTTTGTCCATTTCTTAACTAAATTATTTATCTTTGGGTGTTGAGTTTAATAAGTTCTTAAAGATTTTGGATACTAACCCTTTATCATATATCTCATTGGCAAATGTCTTCTCCCATTCCATAGGCTGCCTTTTAGTTTTGTTGAATGTTTCCTTTGCTGTCTAGAAGTTTTTCCCTCATGGCTATTGTGACTTATAATTCAGCATAATTTGTGTTTTGAACTTGATACGTCACAATATACTTCCACTAAATTGTGATCTTTAATATTGTTTACTATCCTAATTTGTTTAGGGATTTCTTAGTAAAATTCCTAAAATAGAAGAATCAGTTTTACAGTCATGATATATAAAATAAATATTTATACAGCATTATATCTATATCTTAATAGATTTGTTTACTTTTGTACTTCAAATATTCTTATTAACAGCCAATTTTATTACTTTTAACAATCCATTTCTGAGGGAAGTTGTTATCAATTTCTGCCTAAAGAAAATGAGTAAGTATAAAAATATTCCAAGTTGAAGATGAAGTTATATTTTCAAGATAGATTAGTGGAAAATTAAGCATGTGACTGGAGGATGCGTATGAAGAATATGCTTTATTTCAGGTCCCTTAGTAAATCTCTTAACTTTAATTATCAGATTAAATTCTAATGCTTTACTTAACAAGATATGGCTCATGTTCATGTCATATTATGTGTAAATCTTTGACTGTATTTTCTGATCCTCAAGGTAAGAAACATAAAATTTGTAGCATATGATTCTTTTTAAAAATTCCCATAAACCACTCACTCTAAAAAACAAAAACAAAATAAAAACCCAGAGAGAAGACTATTATTTATGGTCTCATTTTTACATTTTTGCTTCAGGAGTTCCACATATGGAAGAACGAACTTTTGCTGAAATATCTATAGTAATGAGAAAGTCACAAGTTCCTGACAAAGGTCTACCTTTAATTTCAAGGAGTTTTATTGGTCACAACGTCAACCCTCCTTCCTCAGAATTCCCTCTCCTCCATTAGCCTTCTTTCTTTAGCTCTAGATTTGGTTTTAGGAGGCTGCTTCCAGCATCTTATCCAGACTCACACCTCTGGGGTAAATGGCGTCATTTGAGAGTCTAGTAGGAATGAAACTCTACCCCTGATAGTTGAAGCAAGAAGATGCAAAAGGGCATATGCATTGAAAGTTTGGGAATGAGCATGCCCAGCAGTTAAACCTGTCCTAAAAAAAGGGAGGGCATGGGCAGGAATGCCATTGGTGGAGCCAAGCGTCAGGACTGGATAAGAACTGGAAAGAGGTCAGGAGCAAGTTATGGACATTGGGGAGGGTTTGTGCTGTGGGAGTGCTGTGAAAGGTGTAAGCCTGATGATTCACAGACCTGTACCCCTGGGGCAAAAAAAAAAAAAATCAGGAGCAAGCGAGGGTTGTCCTCTAATGCAGTTAGCATTACCGCCGGGTACTCAGCCAGGTGTGCAGCGAGACTACTAAATGGCATAGAGTCAGGGTAAATTATTATTTCTACCATCCCTCAGTTTCTGATACGACACTTTCAAGTCACCTCAGTCTCATAGTTCCTCTGCTGAAATATGCCCTACTTTTTCCATGTCCTTTTGAAACTAGCAAGAAATAGACCAAGTGACCAATGCAAAGTGGTACTATCACTTTAATTGATCAAGACACTATATTCCTATAAATAAAGCTGAAACATATGAAACTTATATGGGCTTTTGGGAGGAAACTTATTAATTGACTTATACTAAGCATAAAATCAGCTGCATCTTCAGGTATACATCTGTTTTCTCTTTTCAGACCCAAAGTTTAAGACCTACATTTTTTTCTGTTACATTTAATTCTGCCAGATTTGACCCAGTATTCAAGACTACAGAGACTGTTTTAGAGTCTGATTCTATTAACCGAAAATGCTTACTATCTTTCTAGCTTTATGTCATCTACAATGTTGAAAAGTACATGTATTAACTGGCAGAAAGTTCATAGTATAATTGCAGTAGTTTCTTTCAGCACAAGATTATCCCCAACAGTGTTTCCCCTATGTTACCTAGACTTTGCCAATCTTAACATTTGTCTTTGTATCCTTTCGTACAACCCTTTCAGGAAGTAATTATTTCCTAAATAATTAAATAAATTAATTAATCTGTATATGCTTTTAATCATTTGTCTCATAAAAATAAATTTACCAAACACTTACAATGTGTTTAGAAATAATAAATCATGTAATCCTTTAAACAACCCTATGTGGTAAATATGTATTATCTTTAGCCCATTTTACAAATGAGGAAACTGAGGTGCAGGGGAGTTGAGTGACTTGTCCAAAGTCTTGGAACTGAGAAGTTTCACAGCTTCATTTGACTTCCACAGTCCCTTTCTTCAGAGTCCATGCTTAGAATTGCTCCTCTCTACAGACTTGAATGTTACCCTAATTGTTAAATAAAGACAAGCAGAGGAAGAGCCCCAAAATCTGCGTGAAAGATGACCCCACACCAGGCGAAGCAGCTGTGCGAAGGCCCGGGAGTATGTGTGTCTTGATATCGGGTGAAGCAGGGGACCTCCAGTGGTCTGACTGCCAGTTCTCCTCCCCACTCCGCTCTCTGGGATAATAACCTAGTCAAACAGCTATTCTTCCCAAGGGCATCCAGTGTGGTTCCTAATTGTCCTTCAAAAGCAGGTGTCAATCCCTGCCAGATGTGAAATTATTCAGACAAGCCAGGCACGTTCTTCCTCAGGAGCCAGGGGTCACTACCATCTTTTGATACTACAAAGTCTGCCTCCCACCACCCAAGGTTGCTCAGTATGTCTTAGAATGCAGTCAGTACCCATGTAGCCCTGTATGACATGCACTGTCCCGCCCTCCTACGCTGTAATTCGGTGTGATCAATAACCCGCCATCGATCTTATCTCTCGTATTGTCAGGTGTATTGTCGTTGCTCATCCCCATCAACTCATGGCAGGAAACCCTCCTTTGTCAACAGGGTGGATAGTAAGTGTTTAAAACACACCGTGTGGGGCACATGGGTGGCTCGGCCAGTTCAGCAACTGCCTTCGGCTTAGGTCATGATCCTGGAGTCCCAGGATCAAGTCTCACATCGGGATGCCCACTCAGCAGGGAGTCTGCTTCTCCTTCTGACCCTGGCTGCTCTCGTGCTTGCTCTCTGTCATTCTCTCTCTCTCAAATAAATAAAATCTTTATGTTTTTATTTTTTTATTTGCCCCAGGGGTACAGTCTATGAATCATCAGGCTTAAACCCTTCACAGCATTCACCAAAGCACAAACCCTCCCCAATGTCCATAACCCACCACCCTATCCCTACCCTCCTACCCCCCAGTAACCCTCACTTTGTTTTGTGAGATTAGGAGTCTCTTATGGTTTGTCTCCTTCCCCATCCCATCTAGTTTCACTCTTTTTCCCTCCCTACCCCCAACAACCCCCCAGCCTGCTCCTCAAGTTCCTCATATCAGAGAGATCATATGATAATTGTCTTTCTCTGATTGACTTATTTCGCTCAGCATAATACCTTCTAGTTCCATCCACGTCGTTGCAAATGGCAAGATTTCGGGGGTTTTTTGACAGCTGCATAGTATTCCATTGTATATATATACCACTTCTTCTTTATCCATTCATCTGTTGATGGACATCTACTTTCTTTCCATAGTTTGGCTATTGTGGACATTGCTGCTAAAAACATTCAGGTGCATGTGCCCCTGACGATCACTATCTTTGTATCTCTGGGGTAAATACCCAGTAGTGCGATTGTGGGTCATAGGGTAGCTCTATTTACAGCTTTTTGAGGAACCTCCATATTGTTTTCCAGAGTGGCTGCACCAGCTTGCATTCCCACCAACACTGTAGGAGGTTCCCCTTTCTCCGCATCCTCGCCAACATCTGTTGTTTCCTGACTTGTTGATTTTAGCCATTCTGACTGGCGTGAGGTGGTATCTCACTGTGGTTTTGATTTGTATTTCTCTGATGCCAAGTGCTGTTGAGAACTTCCTCATGCTGCTGTACCGTACANTGGATGTCTTCTTTGGAGACATGTCTGTTCATGTCTTCTGCCCATTTCTTGACTGGGTTATTTGTTTTATGGGTGTTGAGTTTGAGAATCTCTTTATAGATTTTGGATACAAGCCCTTTATCTGCTATGTCATTTGCAAGTATCTTCTTTCATTCTGTCAGTTGTCTTTTGGTTTTGTTGACT
>LNAC01001212.1:182362-252898 GCA_002007465.1 Ailurus styani | reverse complement strand
ATAATTGGCTGTTCCCATGTTAGGGGCATAGATATTTACGATTGTTAGATCTTCTTGTTGGACAGATCCTTTTAGTATGATATAGTGTCCTTCCTCATCTCTTATGATATTCTTTGCCTTAAAATCTAATTTATCTGATATAAGGATTGCCACTCCAGCTTTCTTTTTGCTGTCCATTGGCATGGTAAATTGTTTTCTAACCCTCACTTTAAATCTGGAGGTGTCTTTGCGTGTAAGATGAGTTTCTTGTAGACAGCATATCGATGGGTCTTGTTTTTTTATCCATTCTGATACCCTGTGTCTTTTAGTTGGGGCATTTAGTCCATTTACATTCAGAGTAACTATTGAGAGATATGAATTTAGAGCCATTGTATTGCCTGTAAGGTGACTGTTACTGTATACTGTGTCTCTTCCTTTCTGGTCTATGTTTCTTCTAGGCTCTCTTTGCTTAGAGGACCCTTTTCAATATTTCTTGTAGGGCTGGCTTGGTGTTTGCAAATTCCTTTAGTTTTTGGTTGTCCTGGAAGGTTTTTATCTCTCCTTCTATTTTCAGTGAGAGCCTAGCTGGATATAGTATTCTTGGCTGCAGATTTTTCTCATTTNTCTGAATATATCATGCCAGTTCTTTCTGGCCTGCCAGGTCTCTGTGGATAGGTCTGCTGTCAATCTAATATTTCCACCATTGTATGTTATAGACCTCTTGTCCTGAGGTTCTTTCAGGATTTTCTCTTTGTCACTAAGACTTGTAAGTTTTACTATTAGATGACGGGGTGTGGACCTATTTTTATTGATTTTGAGAGGGGTGTTCTGTGCTTCCTGGATTTTGATGCTTGTTCCCTTTGCCAGATTAGGGAAATTCTGTAATATAATTTGCTCCAATATACCTTTTGCCCCTCTCTCATTCTCGTCCTCTTCTGGGATCCCAATTATTCTAATATTGTTTCGTCTTATGGCATCACTTATCTCTCGAATTCTCTCCTCATGGTCCAGTAGTTGTTTGTCTCTCTTTTCATCCTCTTCTTTTTTCTCTGACATTTTGTCTTCTAAATCANTCACTAATTCTGTCTTCTGCTTCATTTACCCTAGCAGTAAGAGCCTCCATTTTTAATTGCACATCATTAATAGCTTTTTTGATTTCAGCTTGGTTAGATTTTAGTTCTTTTATTTCTCCAGAAAGGATTTTTATTTCTCTAGAGAGGGTTTCTTTATTTTCTTCCATTTTTTTTTCAAGCCCAGCCAGCACCTTAAGAATCGTCATTCTGAACTCTGGTTCTGTCATATTACNCTAATGTCTGCATCAATTAGTTCCCTAGCCATCATTACTGCCTCTTGTTCTTTTTTTTTTGTGTTGATTTTTTCCGCCTTGTTATTTTATGCAGATAAGAATAGATGGATGAGAGAACCAAATACTAAAGGGTAGCAGTGACCCCAGAGAAATATACACTAACCTACTCAGAAGAGACCTGGAACTGGGGAGAAAAGAAAGAGGGGAAAAAACAAAAAAATAAAACTAAACAAAAAACCGAAATCATACAAACAAAAACGAAACAAAACAAAAATAAATAAAATCCTCTATCTATATCTATATTATCTATTTCTGTTTCTATATCTATGTCTGTCTCTGACTCTGTCTCTATATCTATCTCTATCTCTATATCTATCTCTCTATATCTCTATCTATATCTGTTAGACTGGTGAATTGAACAGACCCTATATGTATACAAAAAATAAGGTTAAATTCAATGAAGGGATAAAATATGATTATAACAATGAAAATTTAAGAAGATTAAAAAGTGTTGATAAGATATAATAGTTAAAAACGTTAAAATAGGAAAAAGGAAAAAAATTAAAAGGAAAAAGTAAGAAAAATTCAAAGAAAAAAATTCAAAGAATTTAACTTTGAACGACTAAAGAATCATGGGGGAAAAGCTGTTAATTCTCTGTGTTGCTTTCCCTTAGCTCTGGAGTTCCACAATGCTCAGCAATGTCGAACTTGACTTTGGCTGGATGTTTTTTTCTGGTCTTCTGGGGGAGGGGCCTGTTGCTGTGATTCTCAAGTGTCTTTGCCCGAGGCGGAATTGCACTGCACTCACCAGGGGCCAGGCTAAGTAATCAGCTCGGGTTCGCTCTCGGAGCTTTTGTTCCCTGAACGCTTTCCGTGCTGCGTTGGAGGACAGGACTGAAAATTGTAGCTCCCAGTCTCCGACCGGAGGGGCCAAGAGCTCGGGGCCTCAGTCCTCTGTGCGCCTCAGAGAACAGCAGTCCATCCCTCCCGTGTCTCCGGCCGCTCTCCAAGCTCCCCCAGGCTGTGACCAAGCATCTCTCTCTCTGGCGTGCGGCCCCATTTAGAATCTCTGAACCTGGCAGATTCCTGCAGCCGCTCCCACGCCGCTGTTCCCGGAGGAAGAAGGTGAGTCTCTCTGGGTCTGCCACCCGTAGGGTCCCCGCTCACAGAGCAGTGGCCGGACTGTGCCTCGGATCATGGCCCAAGGTAACCCCAAGCTGAGAGACCCCTTCACACCTCGGCTCTGTCTCTCCTGCCGGCTTCTCTCTGATACCTGGGAGCTCAGTGGCGCTCAGACAGCCCCGGTCTCTCTGTGTCCCCGTAGGTCCTGGGACCACACTGTCCCCGCGAGGGCTTCACCCCCCGCTTGTCCTCCGGGGCGATGTCCCTCAGTGGAGCTGACTTCTGGAAGCTCCGAGTCTGTGCTCTGCTGCTCGCTCACCTGCTGGGAGCCGTCCCTCCTTCCCAGGTCTATCTTCCCATCGCTTCAGATTTACTTCTCCGCACAGCCTACCTTCTGGAACGTGGTTGATTTTCTGTTCCTAGAATTGCTGCTCTTCTTCTCTTCGATCTCCTGTAGAATTTGTGGGTGTTCAGAATAGTTTGATAGTGATCTGGGTGAATTTCTGGGACCTGATGATAATTGGTCTCCTACTCCTCCGCCATTTTGCCGCTTCTCAATAAATATCATCTTTAAAAAAATATGAATGTATAAAGAAGATGTGGTCTATTTATATAATGGAATACTATGTAGCCATCAAAAAACCGAAACCTTACCATTTGCAATGACGTGGGTGGAACTAGAGGGTATTACGCTAAGCGAAATAAGCAAGTCAGAGAAAGACAATTATCATACGATCTCTCTGATATGAGGAATTTGAGAGGCAGGGCAGGGGGTTGTGGGAAGAAGGGAGGGGAAAAAAATGAAACAAGATGAGACCTGGGAGGGAGACAAACCATAAGAGACTTTTAATCTCGTGAAACAAACTGAGGGTTACTGGGGGGGGGGGAGGGACAGGATGTCTGGGTGATGGACATTGGGGAGGTTATGTGCTATGGTGAGTGCTGTGAAAGGTGTAAGCCTGATATTTCACAGTCCTGTACCCCTGGGGCAAATAATACATTATATGTTAATAAAAAATATTAATATAAGCAAAACAAACTAGGCATATCTATAAATTCATCCATTTGTAAAACAAAAACATAATTCTGCAGATGCTGTATTAACTCAGTCTTCATAGTTTGCAGCTAAATTATTAATATACTTATTAATGTGTTATTGGAAAATTACACTGTCATGATTATTCTTTCTCTGACATTTCACCCAACAGGCATTCTCTAGTGTCAAGTGATCCAAGATTTATTAGTTTCTCAACTGTTTTGTGCACCTCTTCAGCCATATGCACTGTGACCACAAACAGTGCAATAACTTAATGTTTAATAAGACGCCATAGCTTGTCCTTTTCTAGTTTTAAAAGCAAAACCAATCTTTGGCTTTTAATGAGCTCCTAATACTGATGTTAAAATACAAAATAATTTATCTTCAAATTCTAAATGATTGGTATCAAATGGATGCTATAATTTAAATGGCATCATAACAATATTTTAAATGTTTGATGCACAAGACACTGTAAGTTAGATTGAGGGAAAGAAAGATTTTGCCGTTTTTTAAAATTTCTTAATTAAAGATTTTCTCTAATTTCTTTTGAATGGATTTAAAAGATAAGGGAAAGAAAGATTTTGTCATCTTTTAAAAACTTCTTAAAGGTTTTTCCAATTTCTTTTGAATAGATTATTCTCTTCTGTCAATGAGAGAATTTTCTGAATGTCAGTTTCATTTTTTCTGGCATATTTAGATGAAGTTGGTACAACTTAGTTTGATTAACCAATTCTCTTAATCTCCTAGTCTAAGTCAACAATTTAAGCTTAAATATATGAAAAATACTATACATACACATATATAGTGCATAATTTAATTTCAAAAGAATAAGTATTAAATTAAATTTAAAAAGGATTTTTTTTCTTTTAATAAAAAGTTATTGCAAAAAAAGACAATGATGTGTACTTATATCTTCTTGTGTTTCTTTAGGAGCAAGGAAAACTTCAGAATTTAAATATAATAATTTATTAAATGATAATATGTTTATAATAATTATAGCAGTATAGGCAAAAATAATATAAGTGCAAAGTGCTGACAGTAAGTTATGTTTATCCCTGAAAATCTACATATCTGTACCCTAAAATGTTTTTTAAAATTTTAAATTTAAATTCAATTTAGTTAACATGTACTATATTATTAGTTTCAGGGGTAGAATTTAGCGATGTATCTGTTGCATAGAACACCCAGTGCTCATTACATTATGTGCCCTCCTTAATGCCCATCACCCACTTAGCCCATCCCCCCATCCACCTCCCCTCCAGCAACCCTCAGTTTGTTCCCTATAGTTAGGAGCCTCTTATGGTTTGCTGCCTCTCTGTTTTTATCTTCTTTTATTTTTTCTTCCCTTCCCCTATGTTCATCTATTTTGTTTCTTAAATTCCACATATGACTAAAATCATATGGTATTTGTCTTTCTCTGAGTGTCTTATTTTGCTTAACATAATACCATCTAGTTCCATCCACATCATTGCAAATGGTGAGATGTCATTATTTTTGATGGCTGAGTAATAGTTCATTGTATATGTATGCCACATCTTATTTATCCATTCATCTATCAATGGACATCTAGGCTCTTTCCATATTTTGGTTATTGTGGATGCTGCTGCTATAAACGTTGTTTTGCACATGCCCCTTCGAATCACTATGTTTGTATCCTTTGGATAATTATCTAGTAGTGCAATTGGTGGGTCTTGGTTAGTTCTATTTTTAACATATTGAGGAACCTCCATACTGTTTTCCAGAGTGGCTGTACCACTTCGCATTCCCACCAACAGTGTAAGAAGGTTCCCTTTTCTCCACATCCTTGCCAAGATCTGTCATTTCCTGAGTGGATAATTTTAGCCATTCTGACTGATGTGAGGTGGTATCTCATTGTGGTTTTGATTTTTATTTCCCTGATGCTGAGTGATGTTGAGCATTTTTTCACATGTCTATTGGTCATTTATATGTCTTTTAAATTTTTATAAAAACTATTTATTTATTTGAGAGAGGGACAGTGAGAAAGAAAATGTGAGCCGTGAGACAGAGATGCAGACTCCTTGCTGACCAGGGAGCCCGATGTGGGTCTCCATCCCAGGACCCTGCAATCATGGCCTGAGCTGAAGGCAGACAACCCAACCAACTGAGCTACCCGGGCATCTGCATTAATATGTCTTCTTTGGAGAAATGTGTGTTCATGTTCTGTCCATTTCTTCACTGGATTTTTTGTTTTTGGGTGTTGAGTTTGATAAGTTATTTATAGAATTTGGATACTAGCCCTTTATCTGATATGTCATTTGCAAATATCTTCTCCCATTCTGTAGATTGGCTTTTAGTTTTGTTGACTATTTATTTCCTTTGCTGTGCAAAACCTTTTTATCCTGATGAAATCTCAATAGTTCCTTTTTTATTTTGTTTCCCTTGCCTCTAGAGACCTGTCTAACAAGAAGTCAGAGAGGTTGCTGTCTGTGTCCTCTTCTAGGATTTTGATATATTCCTGTCTCACATTTAGGTCTTTCATCCATTTTGAGTTTATTTTTGTGTATGATATAAGAAAGTGATCCAGTGTCATCCTTCTGCATGTGGCTGTCCAATTTTCCCAACACCATTTCTTGAAGAGACTTTTTTTTTATTGGATATTCTTTTCTGCTTTGTCGAAGATTAGTTGACCATAGAGTTGAGGGTCCATTTCTGGCTTCTCTGTTCTGTTCCATTGATCTATGTGTCTGTTTTTGAATCCGTCTTGATTATTACAGCTTTGTAATATAGCTTGACATCTGGAATTGTGATGTCTCCAACTTTGGTTTTCTTTTTCAACATTATTTTGGCTATTCAGGGTCTTTTCTGTTCTAAAAAATAGAAATGGAAAGAAAACTTCCAAAATCATCCTATGAGGCCAGCAATACCTTAATCCTGAAACCAGACAAAGACCCCACTAAAAAGGAGAATTACAGAATAATATCCCTGATAAACATGGATGCCAAAATTCTCACCAAGATCCTACCTAATAGGATCCAATAGTACATTAAAAGGATTGACCCATGTGATTTATTCCTGGACTGCAGGGGTGGTTCAGCATCCACAAATCAAACAATGTGATATATCACATTAATAAGAGAAAGGGCAAAAACCATATAATCCTCTCAATAGATGCAGAAAAAGCACTTGATGAAATACAGCATTCTTTTTTGATAAAAACTCTCCACCATGTAGGGATACACACCTCAATATCATAAAAGCCATATAGGAGAGACCCACAGCAAATATCATCCTCAGTGGGGAAAAACTGAGAGTTTTCCACTAAAGCCAGGAATAGAAGAGGGATGTCCATTCTCACAGCTGTTGTTCAGCATAATACTAGAAGTCCTAGCATCAGCGATCAAACAACAAAAATAAATGAAAGGCATCCAGATCAGCAAAGAAGCCAAACTTTCACTCTTCACAGATGACATGATACTCTGTAGAAAAACCCAAAGACTCCACAAAAAAATTGCTGGAACAGATACAGGAGTTCAGCAAAGTTGCAGAATATAAAATCAATGCACAGAAGTCAGTTGCATTTCTATACACTAGCAATGAAACTGAAGAAAGAGAAATTAACAGTCGATCACATTTACAATTGCACCAAAACCATAAGATACCTAGGAGTAAACCTAACCAAAGAGATAGAGAATCTATACTCTGAAAACTACAGGACACTTACAAGAGAAATTGAGGGAAGACACAAAGAAATGGAAAAACATCGCATGCTCATGGATTGGAAGAACAAATATTGTTAAAATGTCTATGTACCCTAAAACTTTTATCACAGAAAATTTTTAGACAACTCAGGGAGTCAACATATATTCCATTAGTCAAAAGTACAAAAATGTTATCATCTTTTATTATACCCTCTTGTAAATGCTACCATTCACTCATGAAAAAACAAGAATAAAAAAGGGAAATAACATATAAGTATTAGTATGAAAAATGTTTTTGACAATCCAAATCCCTTGAAAGGGTCTGGATTTTCTCCAGAGCTCCTCAGATATCACTATAACAGCCACTAATAAATTAGAAAGAGTAAAAGATTTGTAGTCAGAGGATCTCAGTTTCAAATTATTCTTACAGTTTCATTTCATTTTAGTAAAATATGTTATATCGGTTTATGTTCCTATATACCTGAATTCATCAGGTCATTACATACGTAGTAAAAACATCAATTAAAAGTAATCCCTTTGTTCACAATATGTGCATAGCTAGCTTTATTGTCAAAATTCATTTTTGATAGTATTTTATTAATCTTTTAGCCTTCAGTCTCTATATGACTTCTTTAAACTATATCTGTGTGTTTATACCCACACATTCCTACATATAAGCTATGCATATATTACACTATTTACATATTACATAACATTAATAAATATTAATTATCCTTTGATAAGTAGATATCTAGACTAATTATGCTATTTATTCTTTTTTTTAAATTTTATTTTTATTCTTTGCCCAAGGGTACAGGTCTGTGAATCATCAGGCTTACATCTTTCACAGCATTCACCAAAGCACAAACCCTCCCCAATGTCCATAACCCACCTACCCTATCTCTACCCTCCCACCCCCCAGTAACCCTCAGTTTGTTTTGTGAGGTTAGGAGTCTCTTATGGTTTGTCTCCTTCCCCATCCCATCTTGTTTCATTATTTTTCCCTCTCTACCCCCCACGACCCCCTACCCTGCCCCTCAAGTTCCTCATATCAGAGAGATCATATGATAATTGTCTTTCTCTGATTGACTTATTTCGCTCAGCATAAAACCCTCCAGTTCCATCCATGTCGTTGCAAACAGCAAGATTTCGTTTCTTTTGATAGCTGCATAGTATTCCATTGTATATATATATACCACTTCTTTATCCATTCATCTGTTGATGGACATCTAGGTTCTTTCCATAGTTTGGCTATTGTGGACATTGCTGCTATAAACAATCGGGTGCATGTGCCCCTGAGGATCACTACCTTTGTGTCTTTAGGATAAATACCCAGTAGTGCGATTGCTGGGTCATATGGTTATGCTATTTATTCTTAAAAAAAAAACAAACCTGTAAGTTCTATGTTGTATGTGTTCTACATAGGTCTCTATCACTTCGTGTACTAATTCATATACTGATTTAGTGTGTCATTACTGATTACAAAAGTATGAAGGAACTGTATTTGAAAAGACCAAGATAAACATCTCCTGAAGGTATGTTATAATAGGTCACTCCAGGTCAACATTTCCATCACACGGAGTATAAAAAAGGAGGAAAAACAATTGTAAACACACGTATGGGAACAGTGATGACCAGAGCAACAGAAATGGGGAACCATTCGTAGGGAAATGACAAACATGATGACCAGCTATTGTTTTCTCTCAGGAGATTT
This sequence comes from Ailurus styani, assembly GCA_002007465.1. NCBI lineage: Eukaryota > Metazoa > Chordata > Mammalia > Carnivora > Ailuridae > Ailurus > Ailurus styani. The sequence continues at coordinate 244,082 of LNAC01001212.1, read as the reverse complement.
AACTATCTGCCTGTCATCTGAAGAGCACTGCTCAAGATCATTGATAAAAGAAAGAGAAATCACAAATTTTGCTGTCACTGAATGGATACTCTAGCTAGGATCAGTTGAAATTTTGCTTACGTAAATTTCTGCACAGTTTTTGGCCTATGATGGATTCTGGGGAACTAAGCCAAAGTTTTCCAAAGTTAGATTAAAACTGCCTGCAGTCTTTCAGAAAAGGTTGTCAGAATAACTATTATTAATATGTTCAAGAAAATAAAGACGAATCTTAAAAGAGCTAGAGAGAAAAGACAACCTTCAGCGAGTCAGAGGAAGACTGACAGCTGACTTCTTCACAGAAAAGATGTAAACCAGGAAAACAATGGAAGAGTATCTTTAACATGCGAGGAAATCATAACAGCCTATGATTATATATTCAGCAGTACTGTACTTCCAAAATGATGACATTTTTCAGAGAAATATCAAATAAAAACTGAGATAATTTATTGCCGGAGGTACTGCTCTAGAAGAAAAAAATCTAAAGACAGATAGTTATCCCAGAGAGAAATAGAAAAAATATGAAGAAAAAAGAATACTGGATAAGTATACAGGAATATGGATTATAGCAAATAATTGCAATGTCCTGTGGAATTTAATTTATACATATAAGTGAAAATGTGTGAAAACAATAGGACATAGGTAGGTAGGTAGATAAATTAAGTGAAAAGATTTAAGTTTCTAACAGTATCATATTATGAAAGTAATAATTTATATTAGACTTTTAATAAGTGAAAGTGAACTTTTAATTTTTAGGTTAAAATGTAAAGAGATAGTAAAAAATGTATAATAAACAAAGCTAATATAAGAAAAATATATTAATCTGAAAAACAAAGAAAGGGAAATATATAAAGCAGATTTGGAGATCAGAAAATAAAGAATAAATGATAGATATTATACATTTAATTATATATAATTAATTACATAACAAGTATATCAGCAGTTTCATTAAAAGTAAATGCACTGAAATTGGAACCCTTGTGTATTGTTTGTGGAACTGTAACATGATTTAGACACTGTGGGAAACAGTTTGACAGCTCCTCAAAACATTAAAAATAAAGCCACCATATCAATTCCAGTTCGAGGTACATACACCGAAATCTGAAATCAGTGTTTGAAGACATATTTGTGCACTTATGTTCATGGAAGAATTTTTTTGCAATAGCTAGAAAGTAGAAACAACCCCAGTGTTCATCAACAGAAGAATAGATAAGCAAAATGAAGTATTTACATACAGTGGAATATTATTCACTCTTAAAAAGGGAGGGAAATCTTCATACATACTATGACACAAATAAACCTTGAGGACATGATGCTAAATGAAATAAGCCTATCACTAAAGGGCTACCTGGGTGGTATAGTTGGTTGAGTGACTGACTCTTGATTTCAGCTCAGGTCATGTTCTCAGGGTTGTGGGATCGAGCCTCACATGGGGCTCTATGCTGAGTGTGTAGCCTGCTTTGGATTCTCTCTCTCCCTCTACCTCTGCCCCTCCTCCTCTCTTAAAAAAAAAAAAAGCCTATCACTAAAAATGATATGTGGCTCCTGGATGGCTTAGTTACTTGTGCCCTACTTTATTTCAGCTTGGGTGATGATCTCAGAGTCATGAAATTGAGCCCCCTGTCATGCTCTGTGATCAGTGTGGCATCTGCTTGAGATTCTCTCTCCCACTGCTCCCCTTTTGCTCTCTCTCTAAAATAGATAAGTAAATAAATAACATCTTAAAAATGATATGATTCCATTTATATGAGATACCTGGAGAAGTCAAATTCATAGAGATCAAAGTAGAGTGGTGGTGGTCAGCAGCTGAGGACAGTGGGGAGGGAATGGGTATAGAGTTTTAGTTTTGCAAAATGAAAAGAGGTCTAGAGATGGATGGTGGCAGTGGTTGCACCTCAATATAAAAATGCTTAATACCATTGAACTGTAGTTAAAAATGATAATAATAAAGATAGCGAATTTTATGTGTATTTATCAGCATAAAACTTAAGAAAAATATAAATGCATTAAGCACTCTCAGTATAAGTTCAAGATTGTCAAACTTGAGTTTTTAAAAGAAATGTACAATTTATTGTTTATAAGATATACTCTATAAATGTAACCAAGTGCTCAAAAAGGTTCGAAGAAAAAAAAGATAGGAAAAAATATAGCTAGAGAGGAAGACTGGTACACACACTCCATGAAGATGAAAGACTCAATTCAACAGGAAGATATCAAACCCTAACTGTATATGCACCAACTAACAGTGTAACAATGACAGCTGAAAATGGAAGTGAACAATTCACAATTACAAAAGGACTTTAAAACAATTCTTACAATTGCTTATTTAAAGAACTAAAAATATTCATAATACAGAACACTTAAAACAGTTGACATCATTGGCAAGCATAGAACACAGCATAAGCAATGGATGAAAAATTTTAAAGAAAGTTAAGAAATGGAATTAGGTACATTGAACAAGACCATCATGCAAATTAAAAATTCACATACACACAAAAAACCAACATATTTTAAAATAGAAATGCATCTCTAAAAACATATTAAAATAGGTGCCAAGGAGAGAAAGAAAGTTAAGTATAAACTGAATATGAAAAATAGGGGAAAAGTAATGAAATAAAAAACAAAAGACACTTTTTCATGAAGAGATACACTGTAGTCCTCCTTTATCCACAGGGAATACATTCCAAGACCCATTGGATGCCTGGAACTGCAGATGGTCCAAATCCTAAACATATTATGCTTTTTCTCATACATCTATACATATAATAAAGTTCAACTTATAAATTATGCACAGGAAGAGATTAATGATAACTAATAAAGTAGAATAATTATAATAGTATTCTGTACTAAAAGTTATGTGGTCACCTCTCTTTTTCTCTCGAAATATCTTATCATACTGTACTCACCTTTCTTCATGTGATGATGTGAGATGACAAAATGCCTATGTAATGAGATGAAGTGAGGTGAATGATGCAGGCATTTGTGACATAATGTTAGGCTACTAGTGACATTCTGAGGGTAGGTCCGAAGGAGAATCTTGTCCTTCCCAACTGCATTTGGCTGTGGGTCACTGAAATGACAGAAAGTGAAATCATGGATAAGGGGGCACTAATGCAAAGGTCTTGTGACATGTCTCACAAATTCACATTTCAGCACCTCAATGAGCAGAAAGAGAGACAGAAACAAGGAACAAGGTAGTAAAAGGAAGAAAGAAAAATCATGAAAATATGACATAACCTATCAGCTCATTAGTCACAGAGATTGGTTGGAAATGATTTCTTGCGGGCCTCTACTGTGATTACAAAATAGCCAGGTCAATAGAAGTCAGAGACACATGAACAAAAAGTCCTAGAGAGCTAATGAAAGTGTCTATGTGTTTAACTGGGATGACTCGAGAATGTTTCTGGGGAAGTTTCTAGATCTCCAGTGAAGTGGCCTTAGTTCGATTCTCTATATTCGAGTGTTTCAAAGCAGAAACGTAATAAGGTCACACACAGTAATGTCTCTGTGAATCGAGTTTCTCTCCTGAAAGACATGTGTGCGCATGTGTATGCACTAATGCACTTGTTCATCAAAGATGGTAGTAAAATGATTCCAAAAGACACAGCAAGTGGAAGAGTCTCTTCGTGTAAGGACAGGACAATGGAACTGAACTTCATAAGGATAGCTCTACAGAGTGGGGCACAGCTACCCTGTCAGTCCAAGAGACAAGGTTCCTGGGCCTTGAGATTTCCCAAGGACTTCCAAAGACCCTGTTGCCAGACAGTCATACTATGTGTGTTGAAGTCTGGGGTGAAGTTCCCATTGAGTTATCGAGAAATGACATTTTGCTAGGAACATTTCTCCTTCAATCTCTGTCTCTTTCCATGTGCTACCCTTTGATATTGGCTATGTTCTTCTCTCTTCCCTTAGGGAGAAATCCCCCAGCATAGTCCTGAATGTTTCCTAGGAGAGAGGATCAGCTGAAGGTCAATTTCTCAGACACTTCATCTCAGGAGACAAGTTTCCAATGACTTCCCATACAGATAATTATATATTTCATGTGCTGTTTCTGGTGCTCCAAATCAAATATAGGTCGTTTGCAATTTTATATTCCTTACTCTCCCTTTATTTTGACAACCCTTATAAGTAAATTTCTCCTATACAACTCTCACTAAATGCTCTTGGGAGGAAATACCTTCGGCCTGCCAAGTTATCACAGTAATTCTGGATTTTGTAATTGGAAGCGTCTTACAACTTTCAGACTCCAGGAGCCATTCTGGCAGTCACTGGTGGCTTGTATGGTGTTTACGCTAAGCCTCCAAATGGTCTATGACTCCACCACACACATGTGACAGAAAAACCACTGGATTTGGAGAAATCAGACCCATCTCTTATCCCAGACCCATCTACCCACTAGGGACCAGCCCGTGGACCTGCCTCTCAGTCTCTCCTCAGTTCAGAAAACATACCGTTGGGCTGAATTTCCTGAGGCTGAATCCTGACTTCACTACTTTGTAGGTGTATGATTTGGGAAGATTTACTTAAACTCATATTTATCATCAGGAAAGTGAAAATAACAATAGAATATATACTTCATATGTTGTTACAAGGATAAAGTGAGTTCCTCTCTCCAGATCTCTTTAAAAAGTGCCTAGTATGCAGGAAATGCTACATAACCTATTGTCGCACATGTGTACAAGGGACATGAAGTGCACATGACTTGGATAAATTATAGAACTTTTATAGATATCAACTGAGCTCACATACCTGAGAGAGGTTTAAATATTTTTAATAACTACAGAAATAAAATGCACTATTTTTACATTTTAATTCCAGTACAGTTAGCATACTATGTTATATTAGTTTCAGGTACACAATGTAATGTACTATTTTGGGGTCACTGAAACAACAGTGTAAATTAATAGTTATTTCTTTATATATACCTCTTCATTAATATTAACTAATCATATAGATAAAAAACAAAAAGCTCAGTATATAATGGTGTTATACAAGATTTTATTTTTCTTTTATGATTTCCTGGGCTCATTTTAATCCCATATCACCTAGGTAAATTTGCTAATGATTTGGGAATGTGGTGCCATTTGTCCAAAGACTTGACTCATACACAGGGAGTAACTCTGTCTTCCTATTGGGTGTCACTCCTAACCATTCATATTATTATCATCAAATATTATTCCAGTGGTTAAATACATTCAGTGAGTTATAAATGAATGAGAAATATATACTTTCTGCTGAGAGGATCAATCCCTTTTCAGGTCACTTTATAGGTAATTGATTAGTAATCATCAGGTGAAAAATTAATACAAACATATGATAACAAAAGTCATCACTATGAATGTGTTCCTACAACTATCTCCACATGGTGTTAGTACTTATTTAAGCACAATGCCTTTTTCCCAAAACTGACTTTTCTCTATGTGTCTGCCTGTGTGTGTGTGTGTGTGTGTGTGTGTGTGTGTGTGTGTGTGTGTGTGTTTTAATTTTCCTAACTGGATAAGCAAAAGAAAGAAAAATTACTGACCTGTCATATGTTCATGGCCACATTTGCCAATTTCTTCATTTTTAAGTAAACTTCTCTGAAAGAAACTTATTTTTATTTTGACTGTGAAGGTGTTCCACATATGTGCACATTGACCACACTATCAGAGTAAATCATAAGTATTTGCGAAGATGAAAGTTTAAAGTAGGCCACACCATTGCTAAAAATTTGTTGGAGATGGGAAGTTTGTGCCTGAAACCAGTATCTATGAAAGACACTGTGAATATATAAATAAATTAAAAAGGTTTACGCTGTCAGGCTTATTTTTATCTTTTAATTACTGAGAAGGAGATTTTGTAATTCGGGGTTCAGAGGCCATATATCTCTCTCTACAAAGGAGAGTGATTCATTAAAAACATTAATTCTGTTCTGAGCTGCAGTGCAGCAAATTAGACACCATTCTCCGCTTGGAGGAAGATTTAAATCAAATTATTAGAGAATTCTTGCAAGGAAAGTAAAAGGAAAGCTCTTATAAATAGTCATCAAAAATGTCATGCTTTTATATATATGTACCTACAATTTAGTACCACAAGAGGTAATTTCACCCTTATGATGTAAAATGTACTCTAAAAAAATACCTACTTTTCTTGGGCTAACCATTAAGACAGCTTCAAAATCACAGATGATGATTTTTAAAAACATTTTTGAAATTCCAACTCCAAAGTTCACTTTATTTTCTTTTAAAATATATTTTTAGAAATCATATTTATTTTTAAAAATGAGGGCATTGATGGAAAGTAGTATGATCATTTTAATATGCCTTCCTATGAGGGGCAGAGGGAGAGGGAAAGAATCCTCAAGCAGACTCCCCACTGAGCATGGAGCCTGATGGAGGGCTCAATTTGAGGACCTGAGCCCAAACCAAGAGCCAACCACTTAGCTAACTGAGCCACCTGGGAACCCCTGGATTGAATTATTTTTTATGTAGAAGTGTTCTGTTTTAAAAATTATTCTTGTGTTTCCTAGTTCCATATTGTTTTCTAAATAAGAGTAGCTCTGAAAATTATTTCCATTTTTCTTTTTTCTAGAGAGGGAGAGAGAGCTTCGTAAGCAGGCTCCATGTGCAGAGCCGAACACAGGACTCAACCTCACAACCCTGAGGTCAAAACCTGAGCTGAAATCAAGAGTCGGATGCTCAGCCGACTGAGCCACCCAGGTGCCAGGAAATTATTTTCTTTTAAATTCTTATTTATGCATATTATATCTGGAGTACAAATGGTTCCCGATTTATAATAATTTTATTTATAGTAGCTCAGTTTTACGATGGTGGGAAAGCAATGCACATTCAGTAGAAGCCATACTTTGAATTTTGAATTCTTATTTTTTCTGGGCTAGTGACATGCAGTCAGATCCTGTCTCCTGATTCTGGGCAGCAGCAGCCACAGCTTCCTGTCAGCCAGCCATCACAAGGGTCAACAACTGATCCTCCGACAACCTCCTGCCCCCATACAGCCATTCTGATTTTCACTTTCAGCAAAATATCCAGTAAATTACCCTGAGATCATCAACATTTTATTATACAGGAGGCTTTGTGGTAGATGATTTTACCCAAGTGGAGGCTAATATGAGTGTTCTGAGCATGTTTAAGGTAGACTCAGCTAAGCTATGATGTTCTGTCCGTTAGGTGTCTTAAATGCATTTTTGACTTAGGAAGATTTTCAACTTTCGATGGGTTTAGGGGGATGTAACCCCACCATAAGTTGAGGAAGGTCTTCATTTTGTAAAGCTATTCTTATCATTATTTTGCCATGCATGCCTTTTTCCTACTTCCTACTCCATTTTCTTTAAAAGTGAAACAAAAGAGGATGAGATCAAGCAAACTCTTCCACGTGGCTGGAGAATAGAGCTTCTTCCAATCCTAGAAGGATGGCCATATGGAAGATGTTCTTCCTTGCAAAGATATCCAGGATGAATTGCTCTAGAATGAGGAATAGTAAGCACTTCGTGGGTTGGGGACTGAATGGAACTAGGTGCTACTCACTAATAAAAATATTCATGTAAATGTCATCTGATAGCATTGAGGTTAGCTAACAAGGTGAATGAATGTTTACAACAAAAATAGAACTACCTGGTGAATATTTTTTTATGGGTGCCATGAAACATGAACATGCACAAAAGAGAAAAATATATTTTAAATTAGCTGCATATTATTTCTAGACACAAACTCAAGACATAAAAAGTTGTGTCTTCTGCTAAGAGCCTTTTGGTCTTGAGGTGAACATACCATGTGCTATCCATGACACTGCAGGGTTTGACATGACTATCTCTGTTTATATTAAAGCAAGATGTATTCCTGTATGTGAAATTAAATTTATTTCCATCCTGACACTTACCGAAGGTGGTTTATACACATATTTGCATCAAATACAGAAGTGTGTCTAAATGTTTGTGTCCTCTCAACATGTACACACTGAAGCCCTAGCTCAATGTGATGGTACTTGATGGAGGGACCCTGGGGAGCTGATTAGGTTTAGATGAAGCCATCAGCATGGGCCCCACATGGTGGGATTAGCGCCCATACAAGGAGAGAAGGAAAGAAGATCCCTGTCCCCCACACCTGTGCACTGAAGAGAAGCCATGAGTGAGTGGACGGCTGTTTACACATGAGGAGGAGAGTTCTCACCAGGAAGCAGGTCTGCCTGCACTGTGATCTGGGACGTCACAGCCTCCAGACTGTGAGAGATGAATGCCTTCGGTCTAGGCCACCTGTTCCAAGGTATTTCCTCACAGCAGTCCAAACAGATGAAGACAAATGCAGTGAAATAAAAGGAATAAAGAGGAAAGGGAGAAGTAGATCATAAGTGGAAATGCTGTGTTAACTCCGCTAACAAAGACAGGGAAATAATCAATGACGAAAGCCATTTGTGCCATTTTATAAAACTGAACTTAAACTTTAGAAGAAGAAAAAAATGCTATTGCTGCTTGGATTCTGAAGCATGGAATATCATTCCCCACCCTATTCCCAGATTTTCATAATGAGGGCAGATAACAACTGATATGGAAGGAGGGAAGGGAAGAAGGAAGAGGGGAGGGAGGGAAAGCAGGAAGGAAGGAAGGAAGGAAGGCAGGAAGGCAGGCAGGAAGGAAGGAAAGGTGGAAGGGAGGACGTGGCTGGTTTATTTTTCAGATATTTCAGATAGAATGTTCTAATTTTTTTCCACAAAAAAAGCATTTACAAGGATTCCGAAGCAGTAAAAGTGGCAATAGTTCAGATTGCAGGCCCTCCATGTGCGTATTAATGGCAGCTCCTAAGAACTTTTAAAACCAACCAAATGGAAAGTAGGATTGGTGTACTCACTAAAGCTAAAGCACTTAACCCAAACTCCCACCTGCAAAGAAGAGCATTTCCATAAATGGTGACTGTAGACAGAGGCAAGATTTTACCCTCGTTGGTCTTTCCTATATGCAAACACAGAAATTATTGAAGCTTGAAAGTGGCTATATTCATGATGATTTTGACTTTAAAACTGTTTGTCCCTTGAGCTAAACTAAAGAGAAGAAGAAGGAAAAAAGGAAAAATTCCCAATAATGCTATAATGAAGCACCTAATTGAACAGACGCCCTGGAAATTTCTCTGAAATCAGTCGAAAATAATTGATAGCACCTGCCTTAGAGAATTAGTGATGATAAGTCACTTTTAAAAAAAATTTTTAAGATTTTTTTATTTATTTGTCAGAGAGAGAGCACAAGCAGGGGGAGTAGCAGGCAGAGGGAGGAGCAGGCTCCCCTCTGAGCAATGAGCCTGCTGTGGGGCTCGATCCTGGGATCCTGAGATCATGACCTGAGCTAAAGGCAGATGTTTAACCACCTGAGCCGGCCAAGCACCCCTGTAAGTCACTTTTAAAAGATGTGTTTAGTGGTGTCCCTGGGTGGCACGGTTGGTTAAGTGACCGACTCTTAGCTTTGGCTCAGGTCCTGATCTCAGGGTTGAGAGGTGGAACCCCACCTGGGGTTCCACTGGGCTCTGTAGCCCATGCAGAATCTGCTTGAGACTCGCTTCTCCCTCGGCCCTCACCACTGTGTTCTCTCACACACATTCTCTTTCTAAAATGAATAAGTAAATCTTTAAAAAAATAAAAAATATCTACTAAATACATGATTTTGGGTTTTAGCACAGTGTATTTCCCTCTCCCTCCCTGCCAAAAATGAATTCAATACTATGACCACTTAGCTCTGAGCTTACTCCAATTTTTTTTTTTTTTTTACAATGAAGCCATATCATTATTTCGGTAGAGGATATTTATCTAGGAGTGGGCTAGGAAAGGGAAGTACTCAGTGCATTCAAAATTACATCAAATTATTAAATCACTATTGAGGAGGATGTGGAAGTGCTGAAGAACAAGATGCCCAGTCTCAAATTACACTATTAACAATGGCCTCGTCCACCAGCAGAAGCTGCTGTCAATCCAATCTTTGACTTCAGTGTCAGTTTCTGTCTCAACATCCAAAGGTTTTTGATGAGTTCACAAAACTAAAAGCATGATAGGTTCCTTTCTTCTGAATCAAAGATGGAAGAAACATGCAACTGCAAGTAATTGTGAATTGTGCCAAAAAGATTGCTCGTCTATATAGAAAAATGAGTTTATCTGGTATCTCCTCAAATGTGAGCTACTGTAATCAGGTGAATATACCAAATTTTTTCTCATTTGTCAATTGAAAAGTATGAAAGCATCCATGTAAATTCTGAATGTTTATAAGGAAAAAAGGCAATTAACCTTCCTTAATAGTATGTAATAATACTCAATTTTGGAATAACTGTGCTTAACTGCCATCTTGCCTTCCATGTAGAATGGGGTCTGTGTGATCACTCACTTTCAACACAGCAATAAAGACCATGATACACTGTTTAAATGAAAGGTCAATGATAGCCTTCCCTCCAATACCTGTCCCACTGACCCTTCAATTTTAGATTCAGTCATTTCTTTTACATTTTACTCATAAAGAGATAGGGTAATTTGTGCCAAAGAGAAAAGATCACTTTTGTAAATTTAATGTGAATTCAAAAACAGAAAGAAAAACAGGGAGTGGCTGCATGGTACAACAGATTCTGTGATGTGTCGACTCGGCTCGGCTCCAGTCCCAGTCACACAGTCAAATGCAAATCTAGGTTCCTGATGTAAAGGGAATTTGCAGACATAATAAAAGTTCTAATCAGTTGAGTTTAAGGAAAATTATCCTGAGTAAGCTTGGTGGGCCTGACTTAATCAGCTGGAAGGTCTTAGGAGCAAATCTGATGATCCCCAGAGAAGAAAGAAATTATTTTCACGGACAACAGCTTTGACTCATGTCCCTGGAGTCCCATCCTTCTTGTGATCTTCCTTCCTGGCTGCCTGCTCTATGGATTTCGGTCTTGGTTGCTCAGTTCCTACAAATGTATAAGCCAATTCTTTGTAATAAATCTCTTTGTGTGCAGACAAACACGATATATATCCTACTGATATATATCTGGCTGACATAAATCTGACTGATTTGGCTTTCCTGTTTGGGCACGCACTGATACACATGGAATCTATACTGAGTGGGGATGATAAATCTGCTCTCATCACCCATTCTCAAGCCAACTAAGGCCCTTTAATTTAATATATATTAGATTTGGTGTTTGCTTTTGTTGGGGGAGAAGATGAGTTAGATATTAGTTTATTTTAAACTCTGGCTTTTGATCAATTTCTGCAGAACTTCATCTAACCTTTTCAAGAACTTTGAGATATCCCAAAAATATTCCTCTCACCTAGAACTCAGAAATCTGAGATCAAATCTTGCTTAATGCATTGTAGATGGTCAAAACCCTGATTTCATACAGTGAAATTTAAACCACTACAGAGTCTAAAATAACAAAACTATGATTTGAATTAGGACAATAGAATTTCCTTAACTTGGCACATTCAACGCTGGTCTTTTAATATTATTATTATTGATGATGATTCTGAAATCATGCATCTTCATGATTAAAAGTGAGGTCATAGTTATGAATTATCAAAAGCAATTGATAAAATCATATGCCATTTTTGCACTTCTAAGATTAGAAAAATTTTAAAACACTAAGTAGTAGTTTGCATTGGTGAGGGTAGTAGAGATGAGGACTTTCATAGAAAATGGTTAAAGGACATCCGTGTAGCCATTGGACGGCAATTTGGAAGAATCATGTAAAATATCAAAGAGTATATGCTGTGACCTAAAACTTGCACTTTGGTCTGTATTCTAGGAAAACATACACCTACGTAAGAAGGCACAGGTTGTTACTGGGGCATTCCATGTAGTATATACAAAATGAAATATGGATGTCTATCCAATAGGGCTGGCTTGACAATATGATTCTCCCAATTTCCAGGCAGAGGTTACAAACAACAACAAAAACCTGTGTAATGAAATTCTTAAAGTTCCTGAGGACCTGAAAGCTCTCTCTGAAATCCCTGCCCCTCTGATGACTAATTTACCGGTTTTATTCTTAGCGTTCTAATTTTAATTTTTTCATTATATTTGCACTAGCATTTAGGAGGGATAATAGCCATAGCAGTAGAAGTAATGAGTTTGTTTTAAAATTTGAGTGAGATTATTGTATATTTTCTTATCAAACACGTTTCTTTTCACCTAATATGCTTTCACATTTTCTCATGTAAACCCACACACATACACACACACACGATCTCATCACATAATCAGTTCCCCTTTTGACAAGAGAATTCAGGATGTAATCTCACAGATACTCCCATTCTGTCAAAACAACAAACAGATATACATCTTGAGGTTTTAAAACAAGTATTCCTTGTTCTGTCTAGTACATCTAGAACTTAGGGAGAAGGGGGAGGCATCAAGGGTTAAATACAAAAATGACACTATTTGCTTCTCTGTATGTTTCCCACTCTGGGCTTGCCACTTAGTGAATCAGTTTTTTTTGCAGAATCAAGTAAAAAATGTATGGGGAATTTCCTGTTTTTCATGAAAATTAACAAAATTTCTGATTCCTAGAGCATAAAGGAGAGGTGGTGCTAATTCTGAGACAGTTTTATCAAATGAATGGCTAACTTCATTGCATTTTCAGGAACACGAAAAGTAATACTTTGTAATTTTGCCTAGAGAAAGAGACAAGAGACAGAGTCTCTAAGGGCAAAAAGTGCCTTCCGAGGTCTTGCACTTCCTCACCAACCAGGGACATACATTTCCAATAAAATTGATATGAAAGAAATAATTTATCATTGAATAAACACTGAAAACAATCTAGACAATTTTTCTAGCAGTACCAAATTGGCTTGCTCTAATTTAAGTCACATTAATTTGAATAAATTTATTGTTCAACTTTGCAGCACTCAATAAATATGTAAGAATTAACTTCCCACAATTAACACAAATTTGAAATAAATTATTGGATAGTGCTCAAATGCATTGTTCACAAATAAAATGAACTTTAACAAAAGATGAATAACAAACATCTAGTTATAAAGACATTAAAGCAATGTAATAATTGTGCAACAGACTCAGTATATAAAGAAGAAGAGTAATTTCTGTTTCAGTACCAAAGGCTATTAAGGCATGTATGTTTATGCAAATTTCATTTCTTCTGATGAAGGCTTTAATTGTACTCATTTAAAAAACTAGACTAGAGAATTTAACATTTTCTGTGAAGAGAAGAAATATGAATGTTTTTGTGGGAAGGTGAATTTTAACTAATTTTGAAATAAATGCTGAAAAATGTTATTCAAAATTAAACAATTGTCTGGGCATGTTAAAGAATTCACAATTAATATTAGATTATTTGGTTTCTGAATGTCAACTCACTATTATAAACTTTGTGTTGAGAGATAATGCATGAGTGAGAGTTATTACATCAATATTGCTTTTCTCTATCAATTTAACAACACATTCACTACAAGTGCACAGCTGCTATTAGTACTTACCTCCTTTGAAACACATGGCCATGGAAAAAATTATTGAAGCATTTAATCAAATGCTAACAAGGTAGCCTTGGCTGTGAAAGAAAATGTAACTTATTGGCTTGAAAATACTTCATGAAATAAATCTTTTACTGACCTTGCTTTCTGTAGATACTGCATCACAAAAATCATAGTCAGTAGACAAGAAGAGGTTAACCTTTGGCCTTAAGGTTGGAAAAAGAATAAATATTAACTGATGACATGCATCAAAACATAAATAGCATGCAAACCATCTTTAACTTAAAAATCCAGAGTCCAGAGTCCACACCAAAGCAGTTACACCAATCATATAAATAAAGTGGCTGCTCAATAACTTAGGAATTAATAGACATCAGAATTTTAATTCAAAAACAAATTATGAATTGTACAGTTTATCCTTTCACTCTCACCAATTACCACATGTCAGGAAAGGAATTACTTTGATCATTTAACTATTTAAAATATTCCTCATTTTTTGCTTCTATGATTATAAAAGTTATAGAAGATATAAAAGATACAGAAGAAGCATAAAGAAGAAAGTAAAAATAATCCTTAGTTCCACTACCCAGAAAAAAACTCAGTAACAAATTTTATTTATATACTTCTGGATACACACACACACAATGACAGAGAGAGAAGAGAGTTTTCTAGCCCATTCTCTCATTCTGTGTGAAAGACTAACGCTCCTGACATATGATGAACCCTTCATAAGTGTGTACTTATTTAATGAAGCTACTTGATTCAAGACATGGAGAGTTTCTAAACTCTTACATACTGGATGCTGTATGATCAATTGCTTAAATGTGTTTGGAAGCCCGGTAATGTTACAGGGGTCTCAGAGATCATATACCTGTATGTCTTCACTTAGTTAGTGAGCATTAGTAAATTCCTCCTGACCATACAGTTAGTTCAGAGCAGACCCCAGAGTTCACTGCAGATCTTCTGACTCTGGGACCATTTTTTTAAAAATATTACTTTAAACATATGTATATGCTGATTTCTAAAAAGGAGTTGTCGCTGTTAATGTTCTTTCTAACAATCTGACTGGAAACTCAAGTTTTCTGGACATAAGAAAAAGGAACTTTCCATTATTTTCTCTCCCACAGTCTCCCCAGTGGGTTTTGGAAGAGCAGTGTGGTATGTCCATCAGCTACAATCAAGTGCTGCGGTGAAACCACCCCAGGACTAATTGTTGCACAAGGTATGAATAAAGGGGCAGACCCAGTAGTCCAGATTAGTTATTAAGTTGCAACAGAGAAATCCTTGGTGTTGCCAAAGGTGACCAGAGAATAACTAAAACTGTTTGACAAATCTTCCCGACTAGGGCAGCAGCAAAATTTTAGCAACTTGCTGATCAACCAAGTAAAAAAATCTAGAGTAAAAAGCTAACACATCTAAAACCAGAAACCATTCCAAGGGGAGAGGAAAACAAAACAAACAAAATACCCTCAAGTGTCTGAAAGCACACAACAGCATAATGCTCATAACGTAAAATAATTCGACAGTGAGAATTAGACCCACACCTGCACACAGAGAAGATGTGATAGACCAGGATGGGAAAGATCGGTGAGTAGATTATTGTTGAGTTGTTCTGCGTAGAGAAGATCTCTATGGTGGAAAATGTGAAAATATTCACCTTGTCTTCTTTTTCCGAACTTCACTTAATAATCTCGATTGTGTAACAGATATTTTGTTTTGTTTCTATTCATGTGATATTGGTACAAAGAAGAGAAAAAATACTCTTATTTGCCTAGATACCCACAGGAAGTTTCTAGTTTCTAGTCCTGCTTAGTAAACATGCTGCCTTACTGGGGTTTAATCCCTGTACTCACTATCAAAGTATTTGATTACTATGAAACATTATAATCAGTAGCCTCATAGCTTCCTACAGTTGTTTTAGTTACTAATCTTAAGAAACTAATCAAATGAAAAAAAAACTATATATCTTTTGAAGGCTGAGATCAAGAGCTATTTAATTTATAATCCCTCAGTACCCAGCAAAGTAATAGGTAAACACATATAAATGTGGCTGTGTTGAGACTAACTTAATGTTTTTCTTGAAGAGCTCTGCGGTAGGAAGTTCAAGGTGGTCAAGACTTAGACACATTCTGATTCTAACATAAATAATCCAAATAGTTAAAAAAAAAAAAAAAGGACAGGTTTTGTGGATGTTCTTCCTCTTTGGTTTAAGTTTCTTTTCTTCAGCAATTTTGATATTTCTAAAGTTTATGCTTCCAAATCATATCCCCAATGTTTCCTTTTTTGTTCCTCATTTTTTTTAAAGATTTTATTTATTTATTTGACACAGAGAGAGAGAGAGATCAGATCACAAGTAGGCAGAGAGGCAGGCAGAGAGAGAGGAGGAAGCAGGCTCCCTGCTGAGCAGAGAGCCCGATGTGGGCCTCGATCCCAGGACCCTGGGATCATGACCCGAGCCGAAGGCAGCGGCTTTAACCCACTGAGCCACCCAGGCGCCCTTGTTCCTCATTTTTAAGGAGTAGCGCATCTCGTAGTATGTCTTTCCTTCCTTCTTCCCTCCTTCTGCCCTTTCTTTCTCCTCCCTCCCGCCCTCCCTCCTATTCTCCCTTTCTTCTTTCCTTCGTTCCTATTTTTTTCCTTTCTTTTGTCAGATGACCAAACTTTATAATCTTTAAATCTGTTTAAATCAAGTTATCAAAAATAGGTTCAATAAGTTTTATACCACACAATTTCAAGACTTAGCAGTACATTCAAGTCTGCAATTCTGACAAAGCATACAATAGTGCCCTCTAATGCCATTTTTAAAAACAATTGCACTACAATTTTGGCTTTTTGAGGATGCTGTTTCCTTTTCCATTTGGGGATCTTATCCTCAAATAATGAAATTCTATAAAAATATTTTAACTTTTCAACATTTTATTGGGTAATATTTATGAAACTGCCCCCAATTAGTTGTCAGATTTGTGTTGTTTTTGTTACTTGAAATTAGACAATGTCTAGCACATTCACTGAGGAACATAGTGATAAAAGTATGGATTGAGACCAGTCTCATAATTGTTAAAAAATTTATTCCTCTATTAAAATAAATACTTTATTGACATAATTAAGCACATTTTCAGAGTTTCCTGTCTTTCAGAGTTCATAAAAATTGTTTTACTAAGTATATCTTAAGGATATAGTTATTGATCTCTGTTGTAGCTAAGTTTTTCTTGGTCACAAAAAACAATTTCTCTTAATTGTCTTATTTTTATAAATTCAAATTATCTATTATAATTTTTATAGTAATCATTGCCTTGAATTTGGAGCCATTACAAAATTATCTAATATATTAAATTATCTAATGTATTATAGAGAAAAGGCAAGTCTCCTTTTGTCTATACCTAAACTAATTCATTAAAATAGATGCATTTCTAATCTCTCAGTAGTTCAGCATTTCTTCTATAAATTCCCCCAAAACAATCTAAAAAATGTAATGTTAATGGGAATTGAATATTGGAATAAAGAGGGCGATTAACACATTAGATATTTGAGCCTAAGAAATGAATCTTTCAAGGGTCAAGAACACAAAGTTACTAAACAAACAGACATTTTCAAACTAATAGGAATTCTGTAGCTTGGTCGTGGTGTGGATAAATAGAACTACAAGCAATCCTAGCAAGAAAGATACAAATTTAAGAAAAGAAAATCACCGAGATGTGTATAAACTGCAATACATCTTGGAAAGAAACATTTAAGTACTTTGATCTTTCTGACAGATTTTGAATTAGCTGTAAACTCTGGGAAAAGGTCTCGGTGTCATCATAGAGAGATCAATGAACACATTTCCTCAACATGCTTCACATTTCAGATTTTATCACAAGCCCGGATATTCTTATTCTTTGCTGTATCAGCCATGTTTCTGGCTTCCATAGACTTGATGCTTTAGCACCTGTCCTCTGTGCATGTGTTGGAAATCCCACGCTGTGCCTGTGTCTTGATGGTCTTCTGCCTCTGTCATCACTGTCTTCTGCCTCCTCCCAGTGTGCTTCTCAAACATCAACCAAAAAATCTAGAGCCCGCACGCCAACTACTTCCTCGACTGAACCCTCACACTCCAAGCCCCCGTCCACCCCTCCTCACCCCCCTATGATCAGACACTGGACCACCAGGCACCACCCTCGGCCCCAGACCCTGCTGAGATCACTTACCAGGCCAGTCCCATGGCGGCTCAGCCTAACCTCCCATCCCGGCCCCTGGAAACCACAATGAAAGCTCTTGTACTTGGTACTGGTCTCCCTCGGCCTCCTGACTGAATCTGCTGCTTCCCCAGTGTGGCCTCCCACTGGGGAGGCCTACTTCCTCCTCTTGAGAATGGCCAGTAACAGTCTGTCTTTTTATGAGAACCATATTCTGATCTGTCAGCTTTATTGTACCTCACATTCTCTGCTAATAGTGCCGTGTTCGGAAACATACGCCTCTACACTTGTCTTAGTTTTTACTTTAGTTTTATTTTGGGTTTAAGATCAGATGCTCTTTGGTGAGAAATGCAGACTACTTAGAATGATTCTAGTCCCATAAATCATGCCACTGTTCTATGGAAAAAATCTGTGTAAGCAGAGGTCAGTGTTCTACCAGCTCGATCTGTGGGATAGAACCTGGAAACTGAGATGTACCCTCTCTAACGGTTCACAAGACTTGCTAGGCCTCAGTCACTTTAATATTTGGGGAAATTAAACCAGATTTTCTCTAATGGCTCCTTTAGCTCTAATAGCTTCCTGAGTCATGGAAAATAGTACCCAAGAAAACATATTAATAATGTTGGCAACATAAATAAGGAAGAAGTCAAAACCTGCTCAAATTATCCAGATACAATTCAAAGAGCTATAAAGATTATTCACAAAGAAAAATCTATTTCCTCAAGAAAATGTATAAGTGTGTGTGTACAGTGCTGTTCTCTATTTAAGGCAGGAAAACTTAATTCCACAAAGTTGAATTTCCAAATAAATTAGTTATAAGATTTTACTACTTAAAGAAAAATATACCCAGTAACATTTTTTTTTAATTCATGAGAAGAATGCCTCATGTCCTGATATTTCTGGTTAAATGGCTTCAATTTTAGAATGAATTTAACATATTACCTACAATATATATCATAAAACATTTTGAATTTCAGTTTCACAATCCCCATATTGTATTCCTCATTAGGTTGCAAACTCTTAGAAAGTTTTATAGCTATATGATTTTTTAGTTTGCCATTTCATTTATTCAGAAAATATTTATTGAAAATTTATAGTGTGGTGAACACCAAGCTAAACATGATTGATACTTAAATGAGTCACTTTCCCCATTGAGTTTAAATAGGCATCTATGAACCATATGTGTTATTATTTAAATGTTATAAAACTAACAAATATGTTCTAGCCTCTTATCTTAAAAAATATACCTTCTTCATAACTCAGAAAGCCATGATTCCTTGAACTATTCCAGCCTTCCTCATCAGAAGTTAATGGCCACTGGAGCTCACCTGTATCCTAGCCCCACTTCATCCTGTAGTGAGTTAGTTCCACATTACAGAGACCCATACCCTGGATATTCCTTGGACCTTGAAATGCGCACACTAGAGTATTTCAACCGTAGATAACTGAATCTTGGGTAGAGATCTGTTAAGGTCCTAGAAAAATCATTGAGGTGCCAAGATCGTAAGTACTGGAAGGTAGAAAGGGGGTGTGTTCTCCATACATATCATCTCCATCCTGCAGACTCTCGGCATCCTGAGGAGGCAGGACCATAGGACCAGAGTGAAGGTGGGAGAGAAACAGTGGGGCACAAAGCCTATAGTTTTTGGGGGAAATTGAAGAGAAACAAAAAATTAGAGATGATTGTAATGATATCTTTGCTTAAAAATATTAAGTAAACTAGACAGACAAAGAATTTAAATAATGATAGAAAAGAATCAAAGAAAGACTCTCAGAGGATGTGAGATTTTGCATGTGTTTTGGCCTCATTCTTGGTTCATTTACATGCCAATAGGGTTAAGTATATTACAATGCTATTGGACAGTTCTTTAATATTTATTTGTAGGAAAAAAGTGACACATATTTATTTAAAATGTCTATTTAATTTTACTTTTGCTTTAAAAAAAATGATAGAACTGTGAATTCTACCTACATATGTATGATAGTGTTTTTCACCTTCAGTTTTGAAATATATTCTTACTAGATAAAGAAATCTAGATTGGCAATTTTTCATAATTCAAATGTGTCATCCCATTATCTCCTCTCTTGCATAGCTTTGCATGTGAAATCTATGTCATTCTCATTTTCATTTCTCTATACATAATATATTTTTCTTTTGGCTTTTTTTTTTAGATTTTTATTTATTTACTTGACGGGGACCAGAGGGAGTAGCAGAGGGAGGCAGGGAGAGGGAAAGAGAGAAGCAGAGTCCCACTGGGCAGGGAGCCTGACTGATGTGGGGCTAGATCCCAGGACCCCGAGATCATGGCCTGAGCTGACTTCAGCAGATGCTTAACTTCAGCATCCACGCAGGCGCCCTCTTTTGGCTGCAAGATTTTTCTCTTTATCATTGTTTCTCCGCACAATTAAGATGTGTCTCACCATGATCTGTGGGATTTCCTTATGTTTGAGGTTCATTGGGCTTCTTACATCTATAGGTTTATAATTTTCATCATATTTGGAAAATTTTCAGCTCCTATTTGTCTAGATATTTTTCTGCCTTCCCATTCCTCTTCTGGTAGCAGAAATGGCAACTATTTGGGTAAATATAAAATATATTTTTTCTTATTTTTAAACCTCTATAATTATAGACATAATTCAGTGTTTGATGCAAAATTAATAAGGAATTGTGGGGTTTTAGGAGATAGAAATAATATGGATGAACAAGGAATATTACTATGAATAAAATAGGACATATTGCCAAACTGATCATATCATCAAAGGACAAAACATTCCAAATATTTATGATCCTAATGATAGTGCTTCAAAATGCATGAAACAGAAACTTGTAGATCTGAAAGGAGAAATAGGTAAATCCAGTTACTCCTTCATAGTAATCAATACAACAAAAAGAAAAAAATTCAGGTTTATAGATTGAAACATAATTAATCAACTTGGCATACTTATATTCATAAAACACTCCACCCAAAAGCAGTGGAATGCACATTTTTACAAGTACACTTGTGATATTCTTCAACACAGTCCATACTCTTGGCTAGAAGTAAGTCTTAATAAATTTGGAAGGGTTTAAATCAAAGCATATATATTTGGCCATATGGGAAATGAATTAGATATTAGTAATTAAGACATTTTAATTTTTAGTAATTAAATTACATTACATCAATAATGTAATAAATAAATTACCTTAGTAATTAAAGCACATTTAAAATCTCCATACACCTGAAAATTAAATAACCCATGGGTTCAGGAGGTCATAAGGACAAATAGAAAATATTGTTAATGGAATAAAAACAGCACATTCAAGTCTGTGAGAAGCTGTTGTAGCAGAATCATCAGCAAACCTGTCCTTTCTCCTGCACGTGCCATTTCTTATAAACCCCCACCCATTGTCTTTTCTCTTAGAATCGTGTAATTTTCATCTCTAGGTGTCCTATTGATTTTATAATAGGTCGGTATCTTTGTTTTCTCATTCTTCTCATGTTTTTGTCATCCTTCTTAAGCATATGAAACATAACAGCCGTTTTAACATAATTCTCATTGCGTTCTATAATCCTTTTCACCTATGGATCTTTTTATATTAATTACTTTTTATTTTGGTTTGAAGTCATATTTTTCTGGCTTCCTTTAGCCTTGGTTATTTTGTAAGAGATGCTGAATATCGTCAATTTTATATTCTGACTGTGGGCTGTGTTGTAACTTTTACATAGTGTTGGTTTGGTTATTCGAAATTAGCTGGATCGGATCCTTTTGCACTTGCTCTTAAGCTTTCTTAGAAGGGGCCTGGGTAGCATTTTGTCCACATCCAGTTTCACCTCACTACTAGGGTAGTGAGCTATACGACATAAACTCTTCCTACTTGCCTGGTGAGAACACAAATCATACCTGTCTCTTTGTAGATTCTAGGAGCTAGTTCCACATTAAAAACTACTATTAGAAAATAAGAAAATTCTCCCATTAATGTTCTAAGTTTTCATGTTAAAACTAGAAAACTTAGTTTAAGCAAGCTAACTTCAAAACAATGACAAGAAAGTTAATAAAAAATGAAGTAAATAAAAGCAGAAAAAAATAGAGAAAAAAAATCAATAAAACCAAGAGTCTATTCTTTAAAAATATCAATAAAGTCAGTAAATAGCTAACAGGTAGATGAGGACAAAAATGGGAGAAAATAAAAATTACCAATACCAGAAATAAAAGATGAGATATGAGGCACCTGGGCGGCTTAGTCGGTTGAGCATCTGACTCGATTCTGGCACAGGTCATGATTTGAGGGTCATGGGATCGAACCCCATGTCTGCCTCTGTGCTCAGTGAGGAGTGTGCTTGAGATTCTCCCTCTGCCCCTGCTCACTTTCTCTCTCTCTCTCTCTTGCTAAAATAAATAAATAAATAAGATCTTAAAAATAAAAGATGAGACATCACTGCAAAGACTTCTGATATAAAATAAAAACAATCATGAACACTTTTAAAGTAACATTTCAACTTAAAGTAATGAAGATAGTACAGTGTTGATATAAGAACTAATAACATGTTTCATAGAATAGAATATAGGAAACAGAAATAGACCCATGCATATATGATAGGTTCATTTTTCACAAAAGAATAAGATAGTTTATGGGAGAATGAATGAGCTTCTCCACAAATGGTGCTGGGGTATTAGATATCCATATGCTTAAAAAAAAGGCTCTTATCTCACTATATACACAAATTTTTTCTTGAATTAGATCAAATACATAAATATCAGAATTAAAAGTATAAAATGTTGGGGAAAAAACAAGAGAAATTCTTGAAAGCTTGTATGTCACAGACTTTAAAAATAGAACACAAAAACATGAAAAAAATGTAAAAAAAATAATTAAAGTTTCTCAAAATTAAAAACGTATGGTCTTCCTAAGATAAATACCAAGAAACTGAAAAAGACAAGCCACTAACTGGGAGAAAATATTTGCAAACTGAGAGAATTCATTGGAAGCTGCCTTTGACTTTGAGAGATGTTAAGGGAAGTTCTTCAGGCAGATATTGGATGGAAAACAATCTATATGAAGGAATGTCTACTCCTTTTGGGAGGTTCTTGCTCCATATCAGGTAGTTGTCTCTCACATGTGCACATTCACACTCATCCAGAGTCTTGAGGAGAACCTCTCTGGATCTCTGGATCTGTCTCTCATTCTCTCTCTTTCTCTCTCTAGCTCCTCCCATCTGTCCCTCTGCCCAAAAATTCTAGCCAGCTTCCTTTCCCCATATTCTGATCTCTGTCTCTTCGACTGAGAAAGACTTCTGGGTTCACTCTGTATTTCTCCTTCTTGCAATGCAGCTTGCAAACACAGCAGTAAGCTCCTACAATATTAGAATTCACTTTGTTTTCCTTCTCTCGGAAATCATAACACTGCATTGTCTGTTGCCCAGGCTCTGAAAAATTGTGCATCTTAGATTTTGTACAATTTTCCAACTGGTTCAGTAGGAAAGGTACATCTGGCCCTTGTTTCTTCAATTGATCAGAAGGAGAAATTGGATTTTCTGAGTTTTAAGAGCAGGTTGAGATATCTGATTTCTTGGGGGCGACTGAGTGGCTCAGTGGGTTAAGGGTCTGCCTTCAGCTTGGGTCATGGTCCCTGGGTCCTGGGATGGAGGCCTCTGTCAGGCTCCCTGCTCAGCCGGAACTCTGCTGCTCCCTCTCCCTCTGCCTGCCTCACTCCCTCAGCCCCCCACTCATGCTCTCTCACTTGCTCTCTCTCTCTGTCACATAGATAAATAAAATCTTTTAAAAGTTCATAAAAGGGGGGCACCTGGGTGGCTCAGTTGGTTGAGCAGCTGCCTTCGGCTCAGGTCACGATCCCAGGATCCTGGGATTGAGCGCCACATTGGGCTCCTTGCTTGGCAGGGAGTCTGCTTCTCCCTCTCCCTCTGCCTGCTTGTGATCTCTTTCTCTGATAAATAAATAAATAAAATATTTTTTTAAAAAGTTCATAAAACAAAGTCAAATTTCTTAAAAACCTAATTTAATTTTTTTTCTCTGACATTCCCACTTTATGAACTATTTGGGGAAAAACTTAAATTTGATTTTAGGATTAAAATGTTTAAGGTTTACATGTAACTTCATTTTTCTACTTTAAAATTTACTTTAAATTTTATCTATCATTCACGTTCTCACCAGTTTTAAATATAAACCAATACAACTTTCACCAAATATGTAACAAATTCAAACATTAAAAATACTCTCAACATCTTTCAAATATTTTGTATGTTAAAACGTTTTCAAGCAGTCCTATAAATTGATTCCTCTGGTATACCAATGATACACAAATCTTGACAGTGCTTAAACTATGCATGCATCAGTATGTAGAGATCTAACTCCAGTATGTAACAAGCTAAAATTAGTGTGCTAACTATAGAACACAGGAAATTAAGACTTTTTGGTTGTGACCTTATTACTTAGAAGGGCTTGGAGAGGCTAATCTGGAGGGTTCTTAGAAAACCTGACTTGAGGGGTTTGAATGGATTTTTTTTTTCCCCAACAACATTTCTTCTTTGGGAAGCAAAGACACTTATAGTTATTTTACTGACTTAGCAACTATTTTAAATGAAAGCGTAAATATTCTATTTATTTTTCATAAATGTGGATGAAGGGGTGCCTGGGTGGCTCAGTCCTTAAGCATCTGCCTTTAGCTCAGGTCATGATCCCAGGGTCCTGGGATCGAGCCCCGCATCGCGCTCCCTACTCGGTGGGGAGCCTGCTTCTCCCTCTCCCACTCCCCCTGCTTGTGTTCCCTCTCTCACTGTATCTCTCTCTGTCAAATAAATAAATAAAATATTTTAAAAAATAAAAATAAAAATAAATGTGGATGAAGATAATAAGTACTTCCAGTAAAAATATCTTTTCTTTTTTTTAAGATTTATATATTTATTTTTAAAAAATTTATATATTTATTTATTTGAGAGAGAGAGAGAGAAAGAGGGGGTGGGAGGAGAGGCAGAGAGAAAGAATCATTAAGCAGACTGCCCGCTGACTGTGGAGCCCAGTGCAGGGCTCCATCTCATGCCCCTGAGATCTCAACCTGAGCCAGAACCAAGAGTTGGACACTTAACCGACTAAGCCACCCAGGTGCCCCTAAAAATATACTTTCAAAAATAAAAGGAAAGCACATTCATCTCCTCTTCACTTTGTCCCCTATCCTAACTTCACTCAACAGTTAGCTAAGTATAAAAACTAATGAAGGCCCCTTGAAACATGATAATTAGAAGTTTTAAAAAAAAAACTTTAAATTTAATTCTCCAAGACATCATGATAACATTAGAGAATTAATTGGGTGGGGGAATAAGCACCATTTGAAGAGAATGTGTTTTTTGTGACACCCAGGTGAGGAGGTATCCTTACCTTTCAAAAGGAAACTGAGATCAAAATAAAGTTAGAGAAGTTGTCCCACGTCATAAAGCTAGTATGTGTTAAAGATGACAGTCTTGCTGTTTTTATTACATCTGTGGATCAGCATGGTCCTGTTGATTGCAAAGAGAAGGCAGAATCTTTATAATTTGGGTACACCCTTGGACAGCCACAAATTAAGTCACCTTTCTGTGTAACTAAACATGGATAGTCTTACCTAAAGTTCAAAGTCACGTTGAACAATTACATACAACTGATATGCATTTTATGTATTTATTATTCCTTGCAAATATGTATGACCACTCTCTAAAATGCACATAAAGGATGTTACATCATAGAGATTATCCCGGGTTCCACAGAAATTATATTCCAAAATTAATTCAGTACTTAATATGCTGTCAGTGTAGTCTGTGCATAACTGCTTTGAGATGTAATGTTTGCATGGTTGTCCATGCTGACGATGAGTGAGTAAGCAGGTATCAAAGATGCCTTCAGGGAAGATCATCCATCATTAGAATTGTTAATGCTTAGGAAGAAATATGCTTGTGAGGTAAATTTGTTTTAGCTATTCAAAAGATGCTTCCATATTCACAGCACATATTTACCTTCAACTTGATCAGTAAGATAAAATTGCCCTGTTTCTTCATTTGAAGGACAATAATACCCAACCTGTTACTCAGTTAGGTGTGTTTTGGTTTGTTTTTGATATCTAGTATTCCATCACTTAAAGTTAGTCATGTACCGTGACAAGTGTTTAGAATCACTTGTTTTCAAAGTACATGAGAGTGTACATTATAGACAATTCCTAAATCTTTTTGCCTCTCTGGAAATGAATTGAGGAACTCACTTCAACTCCACACACATATTTGCATGAACACACACACTCACAAATATAAAGTTATGCATGGAATCAATTTTTGTGTCACAGATAGCTAAAATATGCTCTGGGGTTTTTTTTAGTGATTTTTTTTTAATTTCACACAAAACTTGTAATTTATTACTTCAGCTTTAATTGTGATAACAGCTCAGCCCATGATATCAAATACAATGACAATTTGATAAAAAAAAAAAAGAATATGTTGATGGATATGAATAACTCAACAACATTCTTTCCAGTCTGAGGAAAGTTTAAAATTAGGTTTGCTAAGATTAGTGGTAGAATGATACATGAGAGAGGGATTTTTTTCTACAATTCTTTGTACATGTTCACATGTGTGAAAAATTTAAATCTTACAGACTTCTTTTATATTATCTGCAAATGTGAAAAGTCAGATCACAGACTTCTTACACAACTCTCTATTCAGGAAGTGCATTTAATTATCTGTACTGCATTCACAATTGCCAAGGACACAGATGCAATGGAACTTGGGGCGTGTGCTTCTTTTAAATACCAGTTGTTAACGTGGTCTGTGAGCTCAAACCTCCGGCACTCACTAGCATGCTGATTTTTTTGATTTTTAATTAGAGAACCTTGTACATGGAAAAGCAACAAAGGTAAAATAACTATTGTGTCTTTTTTCAAAAATTCTTTTTTCCTTAATTCGTTTTTTTTACTTTGTTATGTTAGTTACCATACGGTACATCATTAGCTTTTGATGTAGTGTTCAGTGATTCATTATTTTCATATAATGCATTATTTGCATATAAGTGCTCATTATAATGACCCAGTGCTCATTACAACACGTGCCCTCCTTAATACCCATCACCAGACTACCCCCCACCCCTTTCCCCTCTGAAACCCTCAGATTGTTAACCAGAGTCCATAGTCTCTCATGATTCATCTTCCCCTCTGATTCCCCCCTCCAGTTTTCCCTTCCTTCCCATAATGACCTCCATGCTATTCCTTATGTTCCACATATGAGTGCAGCCATATGATAATTGTCTTTCTCTGCCTGACTGACTTTACTCAGCCTCAGCATAATCCCCTCCAGTTCCATCCATGTCAATGCAAATGGTGGTATTCATCCTTTCTGATGGCTGAGTAATATTCCATTGTATGTATGAACGTTATTTCTAAACAGTGCTTCTATTTGAGAATAGCATATTGGTGAGTCATATGGCAGGAAAGAGTTGAACAAGAACTGATTGCTCACATGAGTTTTGCTCCTCACTGAGAGCCTAAGACTGCCATATAAGATGGAAACTTCTGTGTACCAGGCAGTTTCAGTTACACAGTCCGCAGACAGAGCTAAAGAGCGCTGCCATGCTGCACTTGACTTTCATCCTTTTCCCTTTAACTCTTGGTGTGGGTTATATTGAAGATCTTAATATATGGGTTTGCCACAGTTCTCCAGTTGGCTTCATATCATCGCTTTCAGTCTTAAATCGTGCTCTTCTCATCAAGGTTATGTATTTCAAGTCTTCCTTTTAGAAGATTTCTACCAGAAAAAAAAAAGCTTTTTGGATAAAATATCTGCCACTTCCCCTTTTCTCCCTCTTCCCATTTACAATGTAACCTTTCATCTAAATAGGATTAAAAGGTTTGCATTCAGTAACCACAAAATTTATTAACAGTTTATTTTATCCAGATTTAGTTTCATTAATTAAGATGCTGTCTTAGTCTTCAGTTAACACAGTAGACTTCCCCTAGTAACTCCCAAAATGTTTACCAGAGCTTATATTTTTCTCATCTGTACTGAGATACAGTACAGATGTTTTATAAAAACAGGATGTTTTATATATGAAATGTGTATATGGAATAAATTAATATATAATTATAGATATGGAATAAAATTTTTAATAATTTAAATGTAATATATATGATATCCTTTTATAGGGTGTATATGGTATAATGTATTTATTAAATAATCAATACAATAATAATATAATTATAAAATAAATTAAATACATATCCACACATTAAATATTAATAAGCTTTATGTATTTATGTATATTTACACATATACTGTTATGCATTAAATATATTTATATAATGTAATTTATAAATTATGCTATATTATTATAAATCACTTTGAATCAGTTATATTTCATTTTACTTCTGAGCACTTAACTCACTTTGCTTAATTAGGCATGATCAAGCCAAGCAGGTGAATATAACTCTGTGGTCAACCAAGTAAATAAATAGACTACTAATAAATTATAGTAGTCTAGAATTAGCCACTGGAATGCCAAGTTGCTCCCTTGTCAGGAAGTAGTATTACGTATATTGGGGCCAAGAAGTCTTTGGGGAAACAAAAAAGACAAGTCAGACCCACAGCCTGCATTGGTTTTCTATTGCCGTGTGTCAAATTACCATAAATTTAGCAGTTTAAAACAATACAGATGTAATATCTCAGTGTCCCTAATTGGGGAATCTGGGTGTATCATACCTAAGTTACCTGCTTAGCATCTTAGCAACCTGAAACAAAAGACATTTGTAACTGGACAATGTATGAGGATAGTTATTTTAGATGTATCTGAATCCAGGGATGCAAAGGAAACTGGCAGGCCACTGTCCCATGCAGTCTCAGCCCTGATTATTTTTGTTCTTTACTTCTTCAGAGGTTGTAGAAAAGAAGACCAGTGCTAGCCAGACACATGGGTCTTCATGCTTTAATAATTTTATTTGAAGAGAAAAGAGAATATTTTAATTAATCTAATTTAAATTATTTTCCCACTCCTAGGCCAAATGCTAGGGGCAGGTGGACAGGCATTCTGACTAGCCAGATCCTCTTCCCTTCTTGCAAAAGAGCATAACACAATTTTAGTTTCTCGGTTAGTCAGTTATAAAAAATATTTACATCAACTGGGCTCTATTTTATCCACTTTGCTTATAAAATTTCTCTATATTATGACAATTTCCAAACAACCAAAGTTGAGGGGAAATGGGTGGAAACTCAATGTACCAATTCATCTGGCATTTTTTAGTGGCATATTTTAAGCAAAATCATAGGTATCATGTCATTTAACCCTTACATATTTCATCATGAAGCACACAAAAATGGGTAGTTTCTTAGTAAACACAATGCCATTCCCATGGCCATTGAAATAATACATTGATATCACATGATCCCCTATTAAATTTATTTTTAAAATATGTTTGTCCAATAAAAATCTGTATAAAACACACTTACTATAATTTTTAAAACAATAAAATTGATAAACACTATCTAGACTGACCCAGAAAAGAAAAAGATGCAAATGGCAACTATTAAGAACAAAAGGGGATGGGCATTACCACAGATTGTAAAGACTTTAAAATGATAATAAGGGAAAACTATGACTAACTTTATTACCAAAAATTTGACAATTCATATGAAATTAATAAATTTCTTGAAAGCTAAGATTAGCCAAAACTCTGTTATAGAGAAATAGGCAATCTGAATATCTGTATGCCTTCAGGTAAAGAAATTGAATTTGTAGTTATAACCATCTAAAAAAGAAATATCCAGTTTCATTGGTTCAGATTGTTTCTACCTAAAATTGAAGGAATATTTGAACAGACACCACCAAAGAGGATAAATAATGCAAGAAAACACCCTTCATATATTTGGCCACTAGAGAAAAGCAAATAAGAATCACAATGTGAAAAAAAAAGTGAGAGACAGAGTACACAGGAGGGTGGGAGGAAGGAAAAAAAGGAAGGAAGGAAGGAAGGAAGAGGAGGAAGAGAGAAGGATGAAAGGAAGGAAAAAAAGAAATAAAAAGGAGGAAAAAAAAAATCCTGACAACACCAAGTACTGTTGCCTTTTGCAGTTTTCTATAAAGGGAAACATGCACTAAGCACACACTGCCAGAACCCTACTCCCTGGTCTTTGCCAAAGTAAAATGAAAATTTTATTTATTCCAAACCTCCTACAGGAACATTTTTTGGGACTTTAGTGGTACTCACCAAAATCTTGAAACAACTCAAATGCCTCTAAGTGGGGTATGGATACGCACACTGTGGTGCACGCCTACCACAAAACGCTTCTCTGTGATGGAAGGGAAAGTCAGGGGCATGCGTGGGGCTGAACCTCAGTGCATTACACTAAGGGAAACAAACCAAACCCAAAATTTTGTCTACTCGATAGTTGCATTTTCATGACATCCTGAAAAAAAAAACCATAGACATAACCCAACAGTATGCATTTGTTAGAACTTCTGAAACAGTGAACTTAAAAAAAAAAAAAAAAAAAAAAAAAGACTTTTTTTTCCCCCAAGAGGGTTGCTTTATACACGGACTTTTTTATAGGTACAGTGTGGTTTGTAAATGTATTTTCTCTTCCTTATGATTTCCTTATAATGTTCTTTTCTCTAGCTTGTTTTATTGTAAGAGTACAGTATATAATACATACAACATGCAAAATATGTGCTAATCGACTCTTTACGTTATTTCTTGGGCTTCCAGTCAACAGCAAGTGTTAGTTTTAGGGGAGTAAAAAACTATATGTGGATTTTCAACTGCACAGGGGTCAGCACCCTTAACCCTCTCCATTATTTGAGGGTCAACTGTACTTGTTTATACTTAATATTTTATTTAATTAAGTCAGTAGTACAAACTCTTTGCTTTATAACCATGTATATCTCATTCTTCAACTAGTGAATTTGTTTTCTCATTAACTTTGAACTTTATTTTAAAAAAAACACTAGCCTTTGGGCTATATTTATGCTGTCCTTGGTAACTAAGAATTTCACTTGGTTGATTGAGAAAAATCTTAAAATTCTTGACGAATTATGCAGAAGTTTGGTCTACAGTTTCCTTAGAAAAATACAAAGGAGAGATTGGAAAATAGATTCATTTGTGTTGCTTCATACAATCTTTCTTTCCTTTTATTTTTATTATTTTATTTGATTTTGTTTCTCCTGGATGTCAGTAGAATTTGTACGTTGTCTTCATAATTCAGACATTTTAATGTGTTCTTATTGGTATTTTGTGGACATGAGAAGATTTTTGAATCTCCATAGTTTTGCCATTTTCAAAATTTTCTCCAATTTTGTGTGATAATTTATCCTATTATAATTAAGTTAATTTTTCTTCAAGAAGAATAACTATTTTCTTTTATTCTCTGCCCTCTATTGAAAGAAAAGAGGACTGATGTTCAAAATTGCCTTTCATACTATTGAATATTTTCTCTATTTTGGTGGTATTTTTCATCACTTATTATTTTGATAGGGTAAACTTATTGCAAACACACAAAAAAATCAAATACTAGAGTAGTATAATTGTGAATTCCCTTCAATACCCTCTCAAGTATTAACAGTGTTTTAATATTTTAGAGTTTAAGATTTGTGTGTGAGGATGAGGACATGCATGTTTATGTATATCAAATTTCAATTATCGGGTCAAGTTTGTATCTTCTTTAAAGGCCGCCATGACCACCCATGTCTGCAGTCCTTTATCTCTCATAAAGTCACATTGTCTAAATCCCCATGATGTGTTTCTGAGTAGGAAATATGTAACCACTGTTGCACACTTCCTGGAAGAAAAATTGATAATATATGTCAATATTATAATATTCAATTACTGCTCTACCTGAAAATCCTATTGCTAGGAATTCAAACTAATGCTTCTATCAATGTATACAGATATGGATTGTTGTAACGTGGTTAAAAATATTCAAAACAGCTCTAAATGACTAACATGCCCACCAACAGATTCTAAATTCTATAAATCATGGCATAAACCACAGTGGACTTGTACTGCATTAATATTGTCACTTCATTCACCAGAAAGGACATAACAATGTTTATCTGGCGTAAAATTATCTCCAAAAAAATACACACATAACAAATAGAATGTTTAGAAAGGTACCAGCTGGGGTCACCTGGTGGCTCAGTTGGTTAAGTGCCTGGCTCTTTGTTTCAGCTCAGGTCATGGGTTGTGCTTGAACCCCACCAGGAGCCCTGCATCTGGCTTCACATTCAGCAGGGAGTCTCCTTGAGAGTCTCTCTGTCTGCCATCCCCCATTTGCTCATGCTCCAGCTCTCTCTATATATAATAAGTAAATATTAAAAAAAGAGAAAGTTACCAAACAAGCAAATGGAAAATAGAAAGGTACCAAACAGTGTGCAAATAAAATCACGTGTCCTCATGCCTGTGTGTGTGCACAAGTGTGTGTGTGTGTGTGTGTGTTTGTGTCTGTGTCTGTGTGTGTACATAAGTAGAGTGAAACAGAAGGGAGGAGGAGTTCAATGTGGGAAAAGGAAACTTTCACTTTTTTGTTTCTGTTTTTATTTTGTTAAACTTTATGTTCAATTTGCACATTCTGACTTCATAAGTAAATCAAATGTATGCATTCAGGTATGTGTTTAATGACGGTCAGACTTATCTGGACAGTGATACATGCACCTGTTTTCTTTTACTACTTTTCTATATTAACAAAATTAATAACTGTGGTTTCTAAAAGCTTGTATCAATTAGAAGTCCCCAATATCCAAAAAGATTGTGTTCTGCAGTTTATCTAATGGCCCAAGTTTGGAATTCCAGTTTGGAAGCCCAAATTCAACATTTGTAAACATAAAAATATTATAAGTGCTGGTTTCCTAGCAGTTCACAAAACATACTTTGTTGATAAGTAACTGAATGAATTTGTTGCTTTGCTTTTGAGTTTAGCCATCCATATGAAGTTTATGTGACAGACCTAAAGAGCTTTCTTTTTTTTTTCTTCCAGTTCCCTCAATTTTTCTTTGGTATCTCATGTTAAGTGAAGGATTTTGATAGCTTGTCTGAAGACTTTGAATGTTTTAGCTTGGCAGCTTTGAGAATGAGACACCCTAGAATTTGAGCAATCTTTGCTTATGGGGCAGGTGCTGGAAATTGGGCCAGGGGATAGGGTGCCCAGACCAGGTAATTAGGACAAGGAAGAGATGAAGACACTGAGAAGCCACTGGAATGAACATTATGCAGAGACAGCATAGTGATAGGTGAGATAGGAGCTGGTTTATGACCAGGGAAGTTTAGAACAGAGGAAGAAACATGATAGCGATAGTTTGGAAGGAGATTATAATCAAATCAATTTGACCTCAGTATTATTAGGAGGAAACAATGTCCCACAAGTATTGTTCATCAGGACTTACTGAACAAATACTGTTGACAACCTTGGAGAAAGGATGACTGAATGGTTAACATGCCTTGGAAGTTAGAGACAGTGAACTGCTCCAGAAGAATTTAAAGACTTAGCTCTTCCAATCTCTGATCATATTCTAAGGGGGATAAAAATTTAGAGACCTTCTCCTCTTCTCTCCCAGAGAATTTGTTTAAGATCCAGAGGAAAGATCTTTCTGTCTCTGTGTCTGTCTAAGTTAGTTTTGATTCTTATAATTTTAGGTTTTCTCCTAAAAGATGAGCCAGATGTGGCACAGAAACATCTGACCCACTTTCTGTCACCTTGAGGGGAATCAGATGGGGAATCAACGTTACTAAGGTGCTCTGTGACTATATAAA
This sequence comes from Ailurus styani, assembly GCA_002007465.1. Classification (NCBI taxonomy): domain Eukaryota; kingdom Metazoa; phylum Chordata; class Mammalia; order Carnivora; family Ailuridae; genus Ailurus; species Ailurus styani. Next base: position 210,701 of record LNAC01001212.1, on the reverse strand, counting down.
GGATCTATTCTCTGGTCCAGAGATCTTGTGCTTCTAAGATTAACAAATAAATAAACATACAAAACTTAATAGTTAACATCTCGCTCTGGGTTAATAGTTCAATTTTTCAGATGTTGGGGAAAGTAGAATTATATATATATATATAGAGAGAGAGAGAGAGAAAGTAGAATTATATATATGTATATATATAGAGAGAGATAATTATATCTATTTAGATAGATATAAATAATATTTTTAGATATTAATATTTTCTTTTTTTTAAGATTTTTTATTTACTTATTTGACAGAGAGAGAGAGAGATCACAAGTAGGCAGAGAGGCAGGCAGAGAGAGAGGAGGAGGCAGGCTCCCTGCTGAGCAGAGAGCCCTATGTGGGGCTCGATCCCAGGACCCTGAGGTCATGACCTGAGCCGAAGGCAGAGGCTTTAACCTACTGAGCCACCCAGGCACCCAGATATAAATAATATTTTCTGAGAGTACCCTATTTCAAATGATTCTACCCTATCATTACGTTGACAAATATCATCAGAAAATCTTAAAATTTTAGACTTAGGTTGTCAAATTATACCTTCCATAACTTCCTTCCCTTGGAGAAAGGCTAAAAGGACTGAGGAGAATTCAGGGAGCAAGTTTGGATTCAGAGGAAGCTCAAGGTCTGGTGAGAAACTTGAGTTCTAGGCAGGCGAGATAAGGTACAAGCCCAGTGAAATGGATCAGGCTGAAAACTAAAGAAGTTTGAAGGTCTGAAAACTAGAAGTGACATTCAGTACATTGCAAGCTGGGTCTTAATGCATGCTTACAAAACTGACTTCAAGATCAATTACCTGGAGAAGGTGAAGCAGCTGACTCATATCATTCACTGGTTAGGACGGACTCAAAACATCCCCATGGGAGGCTGCAGCTCTATGGAATCATTGGCTGCACCTGGCAAGAGCTGACAAAGTCATTATATTTTATTTTGTTTGGTTTGTTTCATTATTTCATTTCTTTTTTCTTTTTCTTCTAGTAGTATTCATATAGATGATGTTCTTTAGCACACAGTAAGAAAACACAGAGGTTTGCACCCCTCTTTATCTATCACTGGTTGTGGTTACATGAATCTAGAAAAATGAACAATGCAAAAACATTTACTCTTTCCCCTCTCCTAATGTTCACTGACAGGGAGGACTGTTGTTTTTGAGGAGTTGTTTTTTTGTTGTTGTTGTTTTGTTTTGTTTTGTTTTTGTCGCTGTTGTTCTTTCTCTCTTGGGACTAAAAAATAGTTGTTTTCCCCTCTACATGCAGTAACATTGTGATCATTTTATGTAGTAATGTTTGCAATGTATTGCCTTTAGTGTATCTGTCTTATTTCCCGATAAAATTGTTAATAGTTAATAGTTATAGGAGTTAAAATCCTAGGAATAGTGCTAAGGACCTAGAGAATACTCAACAAGTATTATTTAAAACAGTCATAAAACAAAATATACTCACAGGATTCGGAAAGGAAGACTGTATAATAAAAGAAATAACAAATTAAGAAATTCTGTTTCTAGCCAATAATGAAAGAACTTGTACCAGACTAACCTTCTGCCATAAATGCTAAAAAATCTAAACAATGTGTATAAAACATGACTGTAATTCCTGAGGTAAGAGACACACACAAGGTGATCCCTATGATTGTTCTGGCTTTCTGCTTAAATATACTTCCCAGATCACAGATTGAGGAGGTGGAGACGGAGTAGACTGGAGCAATTTCACTGAGCTGGCAAAGTACATAGTAGATATAATATGGGACTACTGAGGCAGTTGAGTCCCAAGGGTCATAGTACTTGAGATGTAGGGATACAAAAATCTGTAAGTAAAACCCTTAACCTCTTGGCTGAATAGTAAGACTTTGGCCATGTATTCAGCTGAGAACCCAGAAATGTCACTTGTTAGGAGTAACGTTGCATTCTAGCCAAAAGTAAGAGTTAAGGTAGATATGACATGTCAAAAATTTCAAACAATCATGAAAGGGATCAAACTTTTCAACCAGTAAACAATTTTACAGAGTAGTTTCAGTGTTACTTAAAAGAAGACAACAACATTTAGACTGTCATCAAAATATCAAGAGTATTCAGTATAAAATAAAAAATTTCTGCAAATGAAAATAAGTGGAGGGGATTATGCTGAGTGAAATAAGTCAAGCAGAGAAAGTCAATTATCATATGGTTTCACTTACTTGTGGAACATAAGGAATAACATGGAGGACATTAGGAGAAGGAAAGGAAAAGTAAATTGGGGTAAATCAGAGGGGGAGACAAACCATGAGAGACTGTGGACTCTGAGAAACAAGCTGAGGATTATGGAAGGGAGAAGGGAGGGGAAATGGGTGAACCTGGTGGTGGGTATTAAGGAGGGCACGTATTGCATGGAGCACTGGGTGTGGTACATAAACGATGAATCTTGGATCACTGCATCAAAAACTAATGATGCCTAACATAACACAATAAAAAATACATAATCCATAATCAAGGAAAAAAGTCAACAAACAGAACTAGTGATGATATAGATGCTAGAATTAGCTTGTAAGGACTTTAAACAATCATATAAATACATTTAACAATGATAATGAAAACATGGACAAAAATGAGGGAACAGATGGTATCTCAGAATCTCAGGAGACAAATGGAAAAGATAAAACAATCTAAAACAAATTTTAGAATGTAAAAAATATAGAAAATCTAAAAAGAAAAAATACTAAATGTGGTTAACAGCAGATCAAACATGAAAAGCTCTATGACTTGAAATGTAAAGTAATAGGAAAATATACAAAATTGAAATACACAGAAAAATATGCCTAGTAAATGACCAGCATATCAGTAAACTATGATACAATATCAGTCTGAGCTACATGCAGTGGAAGTCCCAGAGGAACTATGTAGAGATTTCTACAGGAAATTATATTTGATGATATAACAGGAAAACATTTTCCAAACTGGATTTAAAGGGGAAAAAACAAACAAACAAACAAACAAACAAACAAACCTGTAACCCATATATAAAGGATCTTAGTAAACCCTAAAGAGATTAATACAAAACAAAAACACCATCTAAGCACTTCCTAGTCAAATTACTGAAACCAAATTTAACATAAATATATTAAAAGTTGTTGGGGAAGGGGCTATGTTACATACAAGAGAACAATGGTACAAATTACCTTTGTCTTCTTATCACAGTGGATTGGCATGTTTAAAATGCTGCAAAAAAATAAATTTCTGAATCTATAATTCAGTTTTGAAAATGAAGGCAAAATAAAGACATTTTAAGCTAAACAAAAGCTGAAAGAATCAATGCTCAGTAGATCTTCTCTTAGAGTAATACCAAAGGAAATTTCTCAGGTGGAGAGAATATATTATAATGACACTTCGATCTGCACAAAGGTCCAAAGAACACTGGAAATAATAACTGTGAAAGATTTTTTTTCTCATTTGTTAATACCTCTAAATGATAAATAATGTTTGTTTGAAGTAAAAGCAATAATATAAATGATGAAATTTATGACATAGGAAATTGAAATGGGCTACCATGGCACAAAAGACAGAGGGGGTCAGTGGAAGTAAACTGTTAACACTCTCAAATTTTACTAAAAGTGATATAGTATTATTTGGGAATGGGTGATAATAAGTTAAGGATTCATATAATGAGCTCTTTTTTTTTTTTAAAGATTTTATTTATTCATTTGACACACAGAGAGAGATTACAAGTAGGCAGAGAGGCAGGCAGAGAGAGAGAGAGAGGAGGAAGCAGGCTCCCTGCTGAGCAGAGAGCCCGATGTGGGCCTCGATCCCAGGACCCTGGGATCATGACCTGAGCCGAAGGCAGCGGCTTTAACCCACTGAGCCACCCAGGCGCCCCATATAATGAGCTCTTAAGAAAACACTGAAAAATAAAGATGTGGAGACAAACAAAAATAAATATTTTTTGAAGATGAGTTAAAATGGAATAATAATAAATAAGTAGTTAATTAAAAAAAAAAAAAGAAAACACTCCAGAGAGGATGACAGAAGAAACAAAACTATTGGAAACAGGGCACTTGGGTGGCTCAGTCAATTCAGCATCTGCCTTCCCTTCAGGTCATGATCCTAGGGTCCTGGGATAGAGCCCTGTATCAGGCTCCCTGATCAGTGGGGAGTCTGCTTTTCCCTCACTCTCTGCCCCTCCCCACCACGCGTGTGCTTTCTCACTCTCTCTCTCTCTCTCTCTCTCTCTCTCTCTCTCAAATAAATTTTAAAATCTTAAAAAATTAAAAAAAATTTAAAATCTTAAAATCTTAAAAAAATTGAAAAAAATTGGAAACAGAAAAAGAATAGCAAGAAGTGTTATTATGTTGTATTAAACTAATACACCAATAATTATATTAAATATAAGTAGACTAGACTCTTCAATTAAAAGGAAGAATTATTTACCATATTCACTGAATAAGCAAGACCCAACTCTACTGCTTACAAGAGATACATTTTATATATAAATCTATGGATATATTATAAATGAAAGAATGAAGAAAGATATATTATGTAAACCATAAAAAAACCCTGGAATGACTCTACTATTACCTGAAAAAGTGAACCGAGAGCTTAAAGGTATTTTAACAATGACACAAAGATTTATCTATCAAGAAGTCATAGCAATTTGTATGTACCCAATAACATACCTTTAGAAAACCCATGAAAGAAAAATTGGCAGAATTGAAAGGAGAAGGTTAAATCTACCCCAATAGGTAGTGAATTCAATACTCTTTTTTCAGCAACTGGTAGAGAAGTTAGTATATCATTGGAGAAATTAAAATATTTTAAGTGCAGCTATTAGTGATGAGGGAATAGTGGACTTATATTGATTTTTATCTTTTGTCCCCTATTTTTATTAGTTGCATTTTATATTTTTATAGTTTATAACTTTTATTTTTCATTCTAATAATTATCTTGGCTTTATTTTTCTACTGGATCTACAGTATAATATCTTTGGTCTCTTTGGTTTAAGTATTTGTTCTATTCTACTTTTGGGAGTCCAGGGGATAGACTTTCTCCTTTGGGTCTGGTTATCAATAATTCATTTTTTCTAGTCTTTTTGTTTTTCATGATGATTTTATTGTTGTTCCTTTTCTCATTTATTATACAAATCCCTGGTGTCTGTTCCACCCTCTGCTCCCTTTTATTTTGTCTTTATTCATAAACTGGGTTTATCTTTTTTTTAAAGATTGTATTTGTTTGTTTGTCTGTTTATATATTTATTTATTTAGAGAAAGCATTAGTGGGGCAGGGGGTGCCAAAGGAAAAGGGAGAGAGAGAATCTCAAGCACACTCCATGCAGAGCATGGAGCCCAACATGGGGCTCAGTATCATGATCCTGAGATCATGACTTAAGCTGCAATCAAGAGTTGATTATTTGGGCGCCTGGGTGGCTCAGTGGGTTAAAGCCTCTGCCTTCAGCTCAGGTCATGATCCCAGGGTCCTGGGATCGAGGCCCGCATCGGGCTCTCTGCTCGGCGGGGAGCCTGCTTCCTCCTCTCTCTCTCTGCCTGCCTCTCTGCCTACTTGTAATCTCTCTCTCTGTGTCAAATAAATAAATAAAATCTTTAAAAAAAATACTCTTAAAAAAAAAAGAGTTGAATGTTTAACCCACTGAGCTACCCAGACATCCCTGTATTTTTTGTTTTGTTTTTTTCTGAGTTCAGATTGTTGTTGTTTTTTTTCTGTTTTATCTTGTTGCCTTGTTATCTCTTCCTTTTGTTCTGATGTAAGAATTTGAGTATTTCATTAAAATTGCTCTTTATTTCATGTTGAAAATTTGGGTGACAGTTTTCATTTGTTTTGTGTCTAATTCTTTGGTGAATTTTCTTTATACACAGATTTTTTAAATTTCATCTTACTTTTATTATGCATTTCTATTTTTCTCTACTTATTCTTGTTTTACTGCTCAATTCTGAATGAGTCAGATATTCAGAAAACTATTAACATTTGATTCGTATGGATGAGAAAGGGATCCGAATATTCTCTGTATCTTAGTTCAAGGGCGCCTTACTTTCTTATTACAGCAAGGGGCTCTTCCCTCATAATAGGTACCCACTCTGTGTAGGTTAATTTCTTCTGATTCATAACATACCTGACTCAAAAGCACTTTCACAGCTGATACAGACACGATGCTTTAGCAGCCACTGCCACCAAGGAACATGGTCACTGCTTTTCTAGGCAATTTCGTTATCTTTAGAAAGTCTATTTTGTGCCACACATTCTGAAAGATACCAACTGTTCTAGTTTGTTCAGGCTGGTATAACAAAAATACCATAGACTGGGTGGCTTAAACCACAAACATTTATTTCTTACTGTTCTGGACGCTGTGGAATCCAAAGTCAAGGCATCTGTAGATTCGGTGTGAGGTAAGCCTACTGCCTGGTTCGTGGACCGCTGTCTTCTCTCTGTGTCCCCACATGGCAGAAGGCATGTGGGGGCTCTCTTGGTTTCTTTATAAGAGTACTAATCCCCTTCAACAAGGTTCTGCCCTCATGACCTCATCACCTTCCAAAGGCCTCACCTCTAAATACCACCACATCAAAGATTAGGGTTTCAACCTATGAATTTTGGGAGGACCTAAACATTCAGTCCAGAGCATCAACTCAGCATCCTTCTGTGTACTTCTTCTTTTTTTTATTTGAAAGTATATACTTTATTGTACTTCTAAATTTCTATAAGTAGATATTTCATTTCAACCAAAAGATAATATATAAAATACATTCCCAATTTTTTTAATTTTTAATTTTTTTATTTAAATTCAGTTAGACAACATGTAGTACTTCTATGCATTTTCTGTCTGCCTAGCCTATTGGTTTTGCCCACTCTCCCTCCCATTTAGAAAGAATATCCGTTACCAGTTGTTGTGATGGCCACTGACTATCTACACCTCATTTCGCTTTGTTCACCTCTCATATATGGGTAATGAGAGTTGCTCATGTGGTTGTTGTGAGGCTTACATGAGTTAATATTCATAAAGTACTCTGAGCAACACCTGGACCATAACTATTATTTAAACCTTTATTACACTAACTCAAACAAACAAATCTACCTCCACTAGGCTCCTTTCTCTCCCAGCTCTTCTTGGCAGAAACATCATTGTGTCTCATTTGGAGTTCTCTGGTCTCAGAAGGTTGGGGCAGTACTCACATATTGTTTGGAATTTAGAGGTGTTCTCTGACTTGTAGTTACAGCAAAAATTTAATTTGAAGGGTTTTTTTGTTTTGTTTTGTTTTCCTATTATTTCCTATTTGCTTTCCTGGAAAACAAATGCAAGAGCATTCAGTACATACAGCCATATCCCAACAGAAAAGTCACTTACAAATTTGGAATCATTTGTAGTATCTCTTACTTAAAGACCTAAGTACTAAATTAGCCTGATACGGAAATAGAACATCTTACCTTTGTCATTTGCTTCATCTTCCCGTGTATCATAAGGTACTTTGAGGAACTGACTAAGTCATTCTTGTAAAAATATTAAAGGTGTTAAATATGAGAAAGAATAAAGATGTTTTCAAATATTAGAAAGTAAATAAACCTGTTCTCTTAGGAAGATCTATTCATCATGGGGTTGGCATTTTTATCAAAACACCTAGAACACCACATCTGTCCCTGGAGCAAAATTTGAGTCACAGGCTGAATATTCCTGTGTCATAAAAGTTAACCCAGTGGTCTAAAGTAAAACAATATCATGCAATATATTTTATTGGTTTTGTTCAAATGATTTTTATATGAGAATGAAAAATAATCATTTTTCTAATACCCAGGTAACAGTAATGACATTTCTTTCAAATTGATTTTAGCAGCCCAGCAGGAACACAGCAGAAAACAGTGTGAAAATTAACAGAAGCACATTAAGCTCATTTGCACACACCCACGCACTGAAAGTGCAAAAATTATAAATTTGTAGAATACAAAAAAGGGGGGTGAGACTGCGTTAAAAAAATAAAGCAAAGCATTTGGAAAGGAAACAAATAACAGAACTTCTACAAAACTTAATTTTCTTAGGATGCTAGGGACTTAAGATTCTCAGGGATTTTTTTCTGTAAAGCAGTGAAGGATAAGGTCCTCTTTATCTTGATGTCAGGAAGGAAAAAAAAAAAGTTGGTGGAGAATCAGAGGACCCTGTTGGCGGTGGCGCTTGAGAGAGTCTCAAAATTTTCTCTACATCCAGATAAATAATTAGGCAGATTGAAGCCCAAAGCCTAGGTTCAAATACCATAGACTTACCCTTCAAGCGACACTCCCTAAGAGCTTGGACCAAAAAAAATGAGTTTATAGACATACTTATACCCGGGTCAATATAAAATTCAACATATAGAGAGAAGAAACATTCTCAAACCCCCATGCTTAGGATTTTTGATAGCTTGACTCCACTTAAACAGGCAACTGGTACTAATTCTTCTTGCTCACCAATCAGATAATTCGTCCTTACCCACAAACCAGTGGAAGGAGACATTCTTCTTCTAACACAAGGTTTTGGGGGTTTGGGGGTTTTTTTGGTTTTTGTTTTTTTAGCTGTCCTTAAGAAAGATGGTCTGGACTCTGGGAAACAAACTGGGGGTGACAGAAGAGAAGAGGATGGGGGATGAGGGGAGGGTAACTGGGAGATGGGCATTAAGGAGGGCATGCGTGGTGATGAACACTTGGTGCCATATGCAACTAATGAATCATTGATCACTACATCAAAAACTAATGATGTGCTATATGTTGGCTAATTGAACATAATAATAAATTAAAAATAAGTTAAAAATAAATTAAAAAAAAACAAACACGGGTGCCTGGGTGGCTCAGTGGGTTAAAGCCTCTGCTTTCGGCTCAGGTCATGATCTCAGGGTCCTGGGATCGGGGCCCGCATCGGGCTCCCTGCTCGGCGGGGAGCCTGCTTCGCCCTCTCTCTCTCTGCCTGCCTCTCTGCCTCCTTGTGATCTCTCTCTCTCTCTCTCTGTCAAATAAATAAATAAAATCTTTAAAAAAAAAAACCACGATGGGTTTACAGAAATAAAGACCACCCAACCGAAAACAGAGTCTACTATTTAGAAGTTTGCTGCAGCAAGGGAGTCAGCCACTATTGCTGTGTTTGGCAAAGAGTCAAAGTCAGGCAGGGGAGAAAATAAAAAGGGTAGGTAGGTTTTAGGTATACTCTTACCGGAAGCTGTTGATATGGAAAAGCTGTGTTTGGGCTAACCAGAAGCAGGGCAGCATATGTAGTTGTTTTGGGAAACATCCTTGGTTTTTTTCCAGTTTGTCCTAAGTTGGAAAAAGGACAGAAAAACACAGAAATTGGTGGTCACTGACTAAGTCTTGACCATTCTGGGCTGATTGCATCAAAGGTTGTGATTTGGTCTCCTGTGTTTCTTCCCCGAAACAGACATCTGTTATCATGGACTGGCTGTTTTCCAGATATTCAGTTTCTGAGGTTTAAACTTTTTGATCAAAATGTAAGGCATATTGAGAATGCAGCACTTACTTCTGTTTCCTTTTGAAAAAAATTAAGAAATTAGAGCTGAGGCCATCTATAGATGCTGAAAATAAAATCTACCTCAATTGAATATGGGGTTGAGAGCCCTAATTAGGGAAGACTGCACGCGGTACATGCTGGCAAAAAAAAAACACAATCACACATATGTTGTTGAAGTGTGACCTATACTGTCTCTGAAAATAAAACTGCACAGTGTTATCATAAGGACTGTTTGGCATCAAAGTATGTGGAACCAACAGAGGTTCATGAAATTATTGCATCTGAGCAAATCAAAAACCTTATTTTTAAAATTCATGTTACTTAGATTAATAACATATTGGTAACTTTAGTATGTGGGATCTTTCCTAAGTCTATATAGTGTTCCATTTGTAGTCTGATTTCAGTCTGTGTGTGTGTATGCATGTATGTATGTGACGGAGAGACATGGGGGAGGGGCAAAGGGAGAGAGAGAATCTCAAGCAGGCTCCACACCCAGCACAGAGCCTGACGCAGGGCTCCATCTCAGGACCCTGAGACCATGACCCTGAGTTCATGACCTGAGCCAAAATCAAGAATCAAACTCTTGGGGTGCCTATGTGGCTTGGTCAGTTGAGTGCTCATCGGTTGAGTGCCCGACTCTTTGTTTCAGCTCAGGTCACAATCTCAGGATCATGAGATGGAACCCTGCTTTGGGCCCCACGCTCACGCTCCCCAGAGAGTCTGCTTCTCCCTCTCGCTCTCCCCTACCCCCACCAGTTCTTTCTCTCTCTCTCTCTCTCTCTCTCTCTCTCTCTCTCTCTCTCTCTCTGGAATAAATAAAATCTTAAAAAAAAAAAAAAAGAATCCTACACTTAACCAACTAAGCCACCCAGGCACCCCTGATTTCAGTCTTTATAAAGGCAATCTCCTCATGATCAACAGATACAAATAGGTCTTTTTTTTTTTTAAACAAATGGTTTTTGATTTTCAGAATCTCATCTTCTAAAACTTTGAGCTTCTGGATTTTTCCTAATTCTTTTCAGAAAAATTTAAAAATTCTCTTCCTTTCTACCTCACCTAATCATGGAAGCCATTTGGACTCAACTCTCAATTTGTTCTTTACTTCTGCATTTTGTGACAAAGCATGTTTCTGGTTTCTCTTATTGCTTTTCAATGCTATATATTTTTTCAGTGTACACAACTTTAATACCTCTTTAATTCACTAACAGGTTTATAAACCTACCATGTCCATTAAAACTACTTTTGTAAAGTTTTCAATAATTAATCATTTATAAAATACAGTAAGTATTTATTAGTTTTCTTCTTGATTTATTTGATCTCTGTGTTGATTACTTCTCTATAATGTTGTGTATGAAAATGTATGGTAGACTCATTCCATCTGGAGTAATGGACTCTGTAGTCTGACTTTGGAGGAAGAGAGTGGGCAGTGTGATAGGGTCGGTCCCAGCAAAATGGCACAATGAGGGTCTGTTTGTTGTTCACACCAGAAGAGCCAAGCTCTAGGTAGTGACTCCAGTGGGAAAGAAAGAAATGATAATCTGTGATCTAAGTATAAGAGAGAAGGGGAAGGCTGAGGAAGGTGATGGACCATTCTCTGTGTTAGAACACACTTCCGAGTCTTTCTGTGTTTTTTTCCTTTGACTTCCCCTATTTCCAAGTCTCTTGCTTCTAATCTGCCTTCCCCTATGTTTTTTACTGCTCAGTCTCTCCCCATGTTCCTCTCCTTCCTCATCGATTTCCTTCTCCTTACATTTCCTAGGGAAAACTGAGTTTTACTTTGCACAATGAAATTATTTTATTTTTTGTTTAAGCTCTGTTGCTTTTAAGTCTCCTTTTTGTCCCTGAGGGAAAAGCCTGAAATTATAGTTTTCTGAACTCCTAGTCACTTTTGCTTCTGGCTAAGACAGGAGACTTAATAAATAATGAAGAAACCTGCAAAAGAATATATATTTCTCCGAAAGACTTGGTTAATAAGTCTGGTATTTTCAGGGGAAAGCATACATTGACTTCTCTATAAAGCTGTTGGTGCGTGTTCGACACTTAACATTTGCAATGAGCTAGGTCCAAAATTAACATGTAGTTGCGGGGCATCCTGGACACACACAGAACAATGGACGATACTGTGCCATCCAAACAAAGTCATACCTGCTCTACAGATATAAACTTATAACTGCTTTTGGTCCATGTCTCTTGTTTAGAAACTCATCTTGACACCATTTAACTTCCAAGAATGCTCAGTGAATGCTCTTGGGTGCTAGTGATTGTTTCTCTGGGCTTTCAACGTGTTTTGCATCTGTCTCCTGAAAATGTGAAAGAATTGTCATACTGCGTTCCTGTCAGAGAAAAACCTTAGCATGGATCTAATGTTCTGGCTTTAATAGAGAGTTAGAGATGATTTCCATGGCTGACAAGTGTATTTTTCTTTTAAGAGAACAAACTAGGGCGCCTGGGTGGCTCAGTGGGTTAAAGCCTCTGCTTTCGGCTCAGGTCATGATCTCAGGGTCCTGGGATCGAGGCCCGCATTGGGCTCCCTGCTCAGCGGGGAGCCTGCTTCACCACGCCCCCCGCCTCTGCCTGCCTCTCTGCCTCCTTGTGATCTCTCTCCTTCTGTGAAATAAATAAATAAAATCTTTAAAAAAAAAAAGAGAGAGAGAACAAACTACCCGGAGGGATATCTCAGTGCTTCTAATTAAACATTTGCTATCAACAGACACATTAAAAAAATCATAGAGAAATAATCCCTGAAAAAGGCAAATCTAAATGTTGGAGCACATTTATGTTCTCTCTTTATTCAATGTATGCCATCTTTCTTTGTTACCCTGTAAAACCATGCCACGGCTAACTCATCTTTTGTCTAAGAACATGTAATCAGCCTGCTGTTGTTCGGAAAGATTTTCCCTAGAATCACTAGAATCTTTCATTTTTAATCAAACTTTAAAATGTCACGTAGGGTGCACTTGTTCAATGATAGTATTTAGTAGGCCCTCCGTGCTCTTTACCTTCTCTTTTATCATCTCTTCTCAACAAACGCAAGTGAATAAAGGTAGCAGTAAATATCCCCTGTCTCCATCTCAGAAACTCCCCCAGGAAGCTCCTAGCAGGGTTTCAAACCACACTTCCATTCTGTCTTGTTCTATGCACCTTCTTTTAACTACTTCCAAACCTTCATTGGCCTTGTCAACAGAATCTGGTCTAGACTTGCCGGGCTCCAATGTAAGACAGTAGCTTCACAGAACCAGTTTCCGAGGTCCAGCCTCCAGATCAGTTGCTTCTTCAAGTGCCCCTTGGAGCCCATCAACAGCAAGTGACTTGAAATCCCATAAAGTAACTTCTGAAGAACAACCAATTTTAACACATGAAGGGAAACAGGTCAGAGAAAACAAGGTCCCCTCTGCCGAAAATATTTGCCCTAAAGTGTTTCAATCATGCTGTTCTTTCAAAGTGAATTCTCTGTAATAAAGGAAATATCCCAGTCACCACCCCTAGCTTGATTCAGCCTGTGGAGCTTTGTCTCAATAGCTCCTTTAGATTCTATTTTGAAAAGAAATAAATGGACTAGCAGGTATAGAAGGAGAGGAAGGACACCTCTCTTCCAGCAAGCAAGCCTCCTCAGAGTGTCTGTAACTGCCTTCTGTACTGGGGTTCTAGAGAGCCAAAGGGCATTCTCTGGAGGGCCATAAATGGGGGGAAATGTGCACCAGAGTTATCTGGAGAGAAACAGGAAAGAGAAGCCCACTTAAGGTATTTTGAAACAAACAAATTTTGGAGCCAGTGTGCCTAGCAATGGTTACTAATGGTATGATCTTTGCAAATTAATTAACCTTTCAATTATGTTTTCTTCTCTGTAAAATGAGGATAGGAGCCTCATCTTCCTATTGCCATGGAATGTTAGAACATATTAAACACCTTCCATGAAAATCGTTCCATTTTCTTTCTAGTGGAGGCTACACCTGTTAATATTTTTTTAATTCTATAAATATAATAAGTTGCCTTATTAATTCAAGACACCCACAAAATAACCTGAGTTTCATATTTTCTTTGGCCATATTAACCAAATAACTCCTAAGGATATAGCTGTAATGTAGCAGGAAAAAAACCTAGATCAAGACCCCTGAGTTGGACTGGTGGCTGATTCCTGATAAACTAATTCCATTTGTTTCTTTGAAATAGTCATTAATCTTCTTTTCTAATCCGCAAAAGATGAATGTCAGTACCCCATCAGGGTTTTATGATTATTAAATGACAAAGGTGTGCTATAATGCATCGAAAAGTAAAAATGATAAAATGTCAAGGGGCATAATTTCCATAGTCTATTGATTAATGGCTCTCCTCAATAATTTTAGCTATAAAAATAATTTTAATGTAAAATTTGATACCAATCTAATGAAGAAATCTTAGGCAATACATCTCTCAATTTGTATCTGGATGTATGAACCATGAGGTCTCCTGTACTGTTTGTTCTAGTGAGTCCACTACCGAAGGTCAGTAAGAGATCTGAGACCCAGTTCTGACATGTTGGGGTGGGAGTTCTCCCCACACCTTCATCTGCTGTCTTCAGTTTGCAGACAGCAGATGGTGTCCTATCATTCAACTCAATTCTGACACTACCTACCGAGAGATAGCACCAGATCCTGCAGGTGAAAGTTTCAGTCCCACAAGACGGACCCCCACACACTTCAGATGCCGGCACAAGTCCATGCTGTCACCTATACTGCTGACCCACGAGCTATAATGTCAGAAGTTCTCACAGCCCCTTCCTTGGGTTCCATTAACTTGCTATACCAGCTCATGGAACTGAGAGATACATTTGCTTACTACATTCCCAGCTTATGATGAAAGAATATAACTCAGAAGAAGCCAGGTGGAAGAGAAGCATAGGGCAAGGTGTGGCAAAGGACACAGAATTTCCGTCCTCTCTGAGTACCCCATTCTCCTTGAATCCCCACCCCTTCACCAACCCAGAGCTCTCTGAACTCTATCCTTCTATGGAGGCTCCATCACATAGGAGAAATTGGTCAAATCACTGGCCATTGGAACTGATTCAACCTCCACCCTCTCTCCATTCCTGGGACTGAAAGTTCCAACCTTCTAATCACAGGGTTGGTTGTTCTGGCAACCGGCCCCCTCCTTAGGTGGGGTCCAAAAGCCACCCCATTAACATATAAAAGAGTTGCTCCCACTGCTTTGGAAATTCCAAGGGTTTTAGAAGCTCTGTTCCAGAAACAAGGATGAAGAACAAGCATATTTCTGATTATAAATCACAATATCACAGTCACCCAAACTGTGTCCGTGGGAGCTACACCCTCCTCACGTGTGGAAGGTGTGAGCATTAAGGGAACCTTGGGAAGAAGGAAGAGGGATCAGTGGGCTCCATGAGAACCTGACCCTTGTCAGACCAGAGCCTATGGCTCAGGAGTACTGCTAGCTACCTTAAACAAGCTCAGTTTCATAGCTGCATGGAGCAAATCCACTAAGGGAGTTTTAAGGTCACTAATAACCTATTTCACTCAGATTTCCACAAGGCACCTATTTTTTTTTTATTGTTTGCTAAGTATACCACCCTTCCAAAATAAAGACAAAGAAAAAGAAATCCTTCCTTTCCAGCATTCCACATACCCTAGAATTTCAATGTTTCCCTTCTCTCTGCATTTAAACAAATGAATAAGAGTTCTTTTTATTGCATCAAGACCCAGTTGATGTGTGATGTGTCAGCTGCTTCACAGGGTTCAGAACAATCTGATTTCATCAAAAGACAAGAGAGCAAAACCTTGGGGACTTTTCTGTTGGCCTTGTGTTTACTTCATGTGAGTGTTCATTGTTAATAAGATATTCTAAAATAGTCATATTTGTTGTTATCACCTGGCAATTAAGGGATCCACTTTACTATGAGAAAACAGTTCAAAATTTGAAAGGCGAACATCCCTAGGGTGGCTGTTAATTCCGATTATATTCTGATATCTCACTCTTCAAGATATTTCACATTTTATATATTTCATTGGCGACTTCTTTATTTATTCTCCACTCCCCCTTTTACTATTTCCTTTCTGTTGTTCCAATTCATAATTTGTATGGAGAGTGCTCTGCTTTCCTCTCTGTTTAGTAAATTTAATGTTGAGAAAATGATACACTAATGAGGTGGGTAAATACTATTAAAATATGAAGTCTCAATAATTTTTATTCCCTTTAATTGACTCAATATCTTCAAACTTCCAGACTATGGGGTGCCTGGGTGGTCCAGTCACTTGAGCATCTGATTTTGATTTCAGTTCAGGTCATGATCTCGGGGTTGTGAGATCGAGCCCCACATCAGACTCTGCACTCAGTAGGGAATCTGCTTGAGATTCTCTCTCACCCTCAGCCTCTTCCCCCTGCTCACACTCTTCTCTCCCTCTCTAAAATAAATAAATAAATCTTTAACGCTCCAGACTATGAAAATCCTATATTCTTGAGGTGATTTCTTCTGAACATTTAGAGAGAGAGAGACTATAGCTTTCATCATTCTGGGTAAAGAAGCATAAGTGATTCTTTGATTTGTAGCAGCACCACCTAAATATTTGTGCAGTTTCTATGTTTTCTTATTAATCAACCAAAACCAAATACTTGTGCTATGGAAACGTGGCTCTGGGATGGGAGTGTATGTATGCAGATGTCTGTGTCGGTTCTGTTCTTGATCAAGTATGTGACCTTCCCCAATGCAGTAGTCATCTGTTGAATGTCCTCTCCTCTGTATGATGAGATCTCTTCTCTACGTGACTATAGGGCAGATACGATGAAGGCCAGATGCTTGTCATGAGATAGATACCGATGAAGTGTGGTGGGAGTTCAGAAATAAAAGAAGGTATTTGCTTCCAGAAATTATCTAGAAGGACTTTGAGGGGAAAATGAGATGGCAACTAAGTGGGCCATGCAGTGGACATGCTACCTGGCAGAGCAGTGAAGTACAGGTGAGCATTCCAGGTAGGGGGCCATGTGTACAGATTCAGGGAGACAGCTGAATTCAGGCTGTGCTCTAAGAAAGCATAGATTGGACAGAAAACAGTGTATGAGATAATGCTGGACAAGCAGATCTGAAATTTAGACTATATGCATTAGAGATGGAGTGTGGCACAAATGTACATAAATTTTAACAAATCATTTGTGAGCCCCTAAAACCAAAAATATGTTATTGGTCATCAAGCCAAATTTTTGAATTCAAGGTTTTCCTTCCCTTTTTATTTTTTTTTCCTTATTGCTCTGGTAGAACAGGCATTCAAACACAATTGTGAAATCAAATATGTTGGTGATCCTACTGCTCACAACTGTTTTGTTTTTCAAATGCAAATAATTTCCTTCTGTTGTGCAACAGTTTCTTTGCAGAATTGACAGGTATAGATCTTTTCCAGAACAAGCCCAGGAGTCTCATTTAATGAAGTGGAATGGTATTTTGAATTGGATGTGTATAATTACCCTCTCCCAGCTCAGATTCCTAAAATAATTTGGACATTTCTTTCCCAAGAATCCAGTATGCTCTTTGGGTTTGCTTGTTTGTTTGTTTGTTTTAGGGAGAACTGCTTAGTTTAGTGGTATGTTTGTCCCTGAGATCAAGTATTACAATTGGAATGGCACGTTCTTTTCACCTTTCTTTGATACTAATATAAGTAGGCTCACATTACAGAAGTCATTCCTAGAGTAGGGTATAAAAAATGATAAAAATCAATGACTACATCACTAATTTCTATGGAAAATATTATCATAGTCACAATATATTATACTCTGAAGGTTTCACATGATAACACAAGGAATGTTTTGCAGCCCACACAATTACTGAGACCTCACTGTGATTTCCTATAAAACATATCCAGATTGAGCAGAAAGTTATCCATTAACATGCTTGCATTATGAAATAACAGTTCTTTGTGCATGACACGGAAACATTCAGCTTGACATTCTTTGAAGGTATATGCTAAAGTTATTTTTAAAAGGCAGAGTACAGTCACTTAATATAACAAAACATGTTCTCATCAGCATACTTTCCTGACTTACCTTCCTTGTGTCACTCTGCATTTCTTTACTTTATTCATCTACCATTCAATTTACTCTCTGTTAAACTCTAAATATCTTATTTATTTAAAGACTTTCTTATTTTCATTTTTCCTGAATACTAAATAGTTTTCTCTATTCTAATATCCTTCTAAATTTCTCATTTTAAATTATGTTGCATCTTCATGAAAAATGTATTGCATTCCAAACTGCCAGATCCTTTGATCACCTTGATTTTTAAAAATCAAATCCTTTCTCTACAAAAGCTCAAATCCTTAGGACTGTCTTGTTCTTCACCTTGTCATGAAAGTAAGATTCTCTGCCTCCAAAATCTTAAGTAACTTTGCAAACTACATTCTTAGTAAGAGCTAATCAGTAATGCAATTACTCCTTTTGATTCTTTCTTTATCAAACTGCATTGAGATTTTTCAGAAATCTCTTTGCCTGAAAAAAATAATAAAAAGTTATAATAATACGTAGTGATGCAAAAGACTTCTTTCCCCAAGCTCATAATTTTCTTGCCTGAATAACCATAGATATAAAAGTTTCATTGAGTTTGTCTTGTTTCCTGTCAGTGTATAGTTTTATAAATCATCAGTTTATAAAATTGATATATTAAACTGCCTTTTCCATTTTCTAACACATTCAGCAAAAGTTATCCTCAGTCTAAGAAAACTGGAAGTCTCCCTGTGGTCCTAAGGAATGGGCTTCTTCCAAAGTCACTAATCTGAATCAGAGAATAGTTTTAGCATGCTTGCAGCCTGATTATTTTGCTTTATTCTCATGGCTTTTTTTTCCCCTCCTCCTTTACAGCAGACCAGTAGGTGAATAAGGGAAATGAAATTTTAATAATTTCATAGATAAAATATGAGGGAATGAAAGAGAAAGACTGAGTCTCCTTTAACCAAATAGATAACTTCATATTAAAATGTTTTTATTTGAACAAAATTTACATAACTGTGTTAGAGATCTCTTTTCCCTTCACATTCTTTTCTGTTTTTCCATAAAGTGCATATCATCACAGATACAGTTAGATGAAGATTGATTTGCAGAAGCAAGATCTAGAGCTTACTTCTTTAAAGGGGTGGTGCATTTAAGGCATTTAGCCATAAATTTGATCCCAAGGAAGGCCAGTGTTATCAGATAAAGTAAGAAGAGGGGGAAAAAACATTTTTAGTGCACCTAGGGAAACTCACAGATTCTGAATTACGTGCCAGTATGTGTAAGTGTAGCCAAAAGCAAGGTCGAATCTGGCAAGAAATTATGATGGGACTGATGTCACTGGAGTTATAGGGAAGAAAAAGAATTATAGAAACCTTTCAACCACTGGAGTGCCCCAAAATTGTTACCAAATTTATGCTGGCAGCTGCAGGGGAGGAAGGGAAGGGATTTGGTGGCGTGGGTGTGCAATCCTGTGGCCATAGGTGGCAGATCGAAAAACGTAACAGTCCGTGTGAACACCCTCAGAAAGGAGGTCAACTGTGCTGTGCCCCATAATGGCTGTGTCTTGTCAAGAAACTGACAGAGTTCCTGGCTGGCAGAGGACATCCCTCAGAGGCAGAATAGATTTTGAGAGAAGTGGGGAGGTCTACATACCTAGATCAAGTAAACAGGAGAACGAACTTAGAACTCAGGGTCGTGAAAAGCTGATCTTGCTCACCTCCACGGAAACCTCCTGGGAAGAACACATCCAGGAAAATTACACTCACTCAGATGGAGACAGACTCTTCCACTGTGTTCTTTATTATTTTCTTGGTGTCCTGCTCCTCTTTTGTTGTGTCTTCTCCCTACTGAGCCTACGTTATAATACATCATTCACCCATGTGTCTGCAGGTGTTACTCCTGAACCAATCTTTAGTAATCTTTTTCCCCAGATAAGTGGCTCATGCACCTCTGAGATACAGAAAGTCCCAAAGGAACAATTAAGCCTGTGCCAGCTTTCTGCAGGGGTTGTCTAATCTGGAACCAGTTTCTACACTAGTTTCTCAAGGTGGGATTCCCATATCACTCAGTCTCTATGAACATAGAGACCACATTTATCCTTAGTACTCACTGCGGTTCTTCTATTGAGAGATTGCTTTTTCCTTTTAGCCAGAGAAAGTCTCTCTTAATCCTCCTATGTCAGTGGACAGAGCGATTCTCATTCTATTCCCTGAAATGGGAAGTGTTTTCAAAGCCCAGACTCTCTGAAGTGGTCTCATATCTATTTTATTGCCTCAAAGTGGCTGAAGGCCACAGTTTCTCTCCATATGCAGCATTAAAACCTCATTCTCCTAAAGAGATGCCTAACTAAGTCTTATAAAACCCCACAGCATAAGCACTTAAACAGAATGCTCAGAACTTACATTTCCTGTGTATTTCTGACATTTAACACTCTCCCCACACACACAATTAATGTCATCCCGTTAATCTCAGCTCTATCCAAATAATGATATTTTATACATGTTCTTATAAAATTACATCAGGAGAATGATCCAGATTAGCTAGGTCAATAAATTATTACGTTCAAATGAATTATTGAAAGAATCAGAAACACGAAGTAATAGGAACTCGTAGAGTGAGTCTTTTTCAGAGAGTTTGCTGGGGAGAGAGAGATGGCTTTTTATTCTAAAACTTCCTGCATAGTTTTTTTAAACTTCATAAGGTTATTACTATGAGGTGACTTTTGTGTCAAAAAACTTTGAGTTTCTGTCAAAAATAGGACGGCAAATACCCACCGTCCAAGCTGTGCAGGATACGGTCTGTTTCTCTCTCCATGTCCCATTTCCACTCTTGCCATCTTGCTGCCTGGGCACTCACTCACTCAGATTGCCTCACTCTGTTTCCATCCCTTCTGGCTTCTAGTGAGATCGATTCAAGGGGGGGAGGAGAGACATATGTAGGGAAGCCGAGGGTGAAGGAATTTGGCTGAGGGAAAGGAATTTGGCTGGTCTTCCCCACCCTCCTCCAAGCTGGGTTGTGTGAGGTGGCCATCCAGCCGAGGACCACGGTCATGCCTCATGTCAGCCCTGCAAGTGCTCAGTCCCTGTTGGTTTCTCTAAATCCTGCTCATTACTTCAAAAATCGTTCCCCGTTATTAAAGCACCCAATTAAAAGTGAGCGTGTCCTCTCTTTCCTGAGAGGGCTGGGACTCAGGTGCCTTAGGAATTGCTCCCAAGTAGCCTCAGGAAATAGATCTTCATGTCTGTCTGGGATTGGGGTTCTAGTACTGGGTGGCCCACATATTTGAGGGGACACCGATAACGTTCTTGGTCAATGGAAATCTGAGCATGTGTTGACAAACAGTAGCTAAAGTCATTCCACAGTGACAAGGGACTGAGCAAGATGTCTAGAGACGAAGGGACTGTGGTACTAATCACTATGTGACAATGGTGATTTTAAAAATTATGGAACCAGCAGCTAGCAGCTTCAGAGGCCTTAGAAACTATACACAGAGGAAAAGGATAATGGAAGACCACGAACCTTCAATTAAGAAAGGAAATTGGATCACCGAAAGAGTGACATCATCAAAATGGCAGAATAGAAGGTTTGTTTTTTTTGCTTTTTTTTTTTTTTAACTGCCTTTCCACCAAAGAATACCAATTTTTACAGTCCTGCATGGATGAAAGAACCTTTTTTGGAAGACCAGGAGGCCAGCAGAGAAGTACAGCACACTGTTGGAGGAAAAAGAACAATGTGAGTGGATGCATTAGAGAGGGTAAAAGAACAGCTTGTACTTACCCACACCACCCTTCCCCCTGGGCAGCCCAGCTCAGTGCCAAGAGAGCCCTTGTCAGCCCGTGATTTCCGGAGGCAAAGTGAAAGCCCACGAGTGAGCGCCTGGCTTCCCCAGCTGCATAAGATGCTGACAAAGAGCCCCTTTCTTCTCTCATTCCATCCAGAGGACTCAGTTGTGAGATTTTACATATTTTATCTTTGAAATGTTTTTTCATGCAGATATTTACTTCCAAATACTGACATTCAATAAGCATATGAATTTAATTGGCTATGTTCATCAAATGTGGAAGTATTTATAGAATTCTATTGGATTTCTACTTGTTATCGGTGTCTTACGTGTCTTTCCATCGCCTATCAGTTAGTTCCAAATGAAGGTAAGGTGCAAAGTCCTTACTTGCACATTGAAGTAGATTGTGAAGTACGGAAATTTCCTTTGCACTTACATTGAGGTCAAAAATGCTACTGGAACTTTGGTTCGAGCTTGCAAAATATATTCTATGCAAATCTGTGTATCTCACTACTCGTTTTAACTTTTGACAGCACTAGCAATGTATCAAACAGCTTGACATTACTTGTGATTCAAACAATGTTTCTTGTCAAAATGACTTCACAGCAGTATAACTTTCACAGATAAGCACTGTTTTGCTTTGCAGTTTTAGGTGGAATTAATTAAGCATGGTCAAGTAGGCAGCAAAAGCTAGTTTACTGAACATAAACGGCTAAGGGCAGTTCTTGTTCAGATACATTGCAGTCTTGACCCCGAGCTCAGAAATCCACAGTAAAACCTGACCATGGCAAAGCCATCATCAGAGTGTGGTATCGACAGTAGGGCATGCCAGGGTACTCAACGGCTTCTCACACAAAGTCACGGAACTGACAATGGGTAAGTTCAGGGAAGTGGCTGGATTTCACTGTTGACACCACTCCTCAATAATCAAATATTTCCTGAAAAGTATCTGCTGATACTTCAGGAAATAACCACAGGCTATAAACACCGTATGTGTTCCTGAGCTTTGTAACTTTGTCCAGCGAAGCCTTTCCCTGTTCCACATAATTTCATTACCTTTGATTGTGACACATCTTAGCAGATTTCACTTCAGGTTGCACCAAATGAGTGATTTTTCCACTTGGAAAGTAGTTGCCCCTTGTTGTTCCACGCAGATGATTTCTAGATGCTAGTTCTTTGATGACTTCAAACTCAGCCTCGACTCCTTTGATTAGCAGAACCAGCTGAGCAGTATCTGTAACATCTGTGGATCTTCCAGAAGGACCAACTACACAAACTTGGACCAACTACTTGTTTGCCTTGTTTTTTGTTGTTGTTATTTTTACCTTTTTTTTTTAATTGACAATAGATACTGCTCCCAGTATTCAACTTACTGAGCAACTGTTCTTACTGGAGAGTTAGCAGTCTTAAGCAAGTCCTCCTTGTTTGTCTGTTTGTTGTTTGCTTGAAAAAAATATGGACACATTTTTTTCAGCTGCCCCAACCAAACATGACTTCATTAACTCAGCAGAGGCAAAAGGCTTTCCTCGCTCAGCTAACAAATGGGCCACTGTCCACCTGCTTGCCATAGTTCCAGAAAGGATCAGCTAAGGTTTCAACAGCAATCACAATACCAGTCAGCTCTTCCCCAGGACCTTATTTCCAGTCTTTATTTTAATGTAGAAATTCTGCTGTGATGAAATATTTTGTAACAGTTTTGTCATCTTTTATCACCTTGAATGCTTGGGCATCTCGAACTATCGGCGTCACCCGAAACGCCAAATCAAAGATGCTGTTGGTGCAGCTCCTGCCCAACGCGGGCTGCGTCCGAAACAGCCACAGAAGTGGGAAATGCAGAGGCCAAGTCTTAACCAGTTTTTTCTTTCTCCTTGTTTATTTATTATTTATTTTTGGTGGTGGTTATTCTACTTTACATAAAGAGCTAACGTTTCTGTTTCAAGTTAGTAATGAGAACAAACCGATGTTGGTCCACTGGCTTCTCGGCTTCCGCTGACAGAGCGTATTGGCAGGAGACAGGGGGTAGGAGGAGAATGAGACCGAACATGGATTCCCCTGGTTGCCTTCATTTCCCTCCCACTGCTGCATTCCTATTTAGGAGCTCTGTGCGACAACCACACCGATTCCTTTGAATGGTGGGAACTTCCCTTGCTCTTGGCCCTCCCAGTCTAAGAATGGGGCTCCCTGCTGTGGCTAGCCTCAGAACATAAAATCCTGCTCTGTGCTTTCCCCAAGAGCCTTCCACACCTTACAAATAATTGCTGTCATGCCCTCTCCTCACCTACCAAGTGTTTCAGTTACTATTTGTAACATGTAAAACAACACCCAAATACAGTGGCTGAGAACATCCACGTATGGTTCATGATTCCTGTCGTTCTGGAATTTGCACAGGAGCCCACAGTGATGGCTCATCCCCTCGCCAGTGTGAAGTGAAGCGGCTAGACTGCAGCTGAAGAAGCCAAGTGGCCTCTCGCATGTGTCTGGAGCCTCGGCAGGGATGGCCGGCACAGCGGGGATTTGGCCGGGACGGTTGACGCTGTTCTCATGCTGTCTTCTGGACTCTCCTGAAAGTGGGAAAGCTCAGTCTCCCTCCCTGTACCCCCTTGCTCCATGTGGTTAGGTCCTGCCGGACATCCCTCTCCAGCAGGACGCGACACCCTTACAGGATGGCGGAATGTTTCCCTCCAGCCCAAGCAGAAGCTGAAGGCCACTGAAGGCCCAGGTAGCGAAGACTGGGCACTTCACTTCTACCCTTGCCATGTCTCAGGCCACCCCAGGTTCCAAGGGCTAGAGAAACAGATGACATCTCTCCATGGGAAAAAAGCAAAAAGACTTTGGGTGGTTGAGGGGACAAAAAGAGATCTGATCCATTGATGTCCATTTTTTGTTTAATTCTACCATACCAAATTATAGCGTGCCTTCCTACCAGGACCTTGACTCACATGTATGCTGCTCACCCCATCGACTCTTACCTATCCTATCTTTTCAGCCTCGCCCTGCTCACTTTCTCTCCCTAAACTTATTTTCTAATTACATTAGATTACCTAAGATTTGGGGATGCCTGGGTGGCTCAGGCGGTTAAGTGTCTGCTTTTGGCTCAGGTCATGATCTCAGGGTCCTGGGATGGAGTCCCGCATCAGGCTCCCTGCTCAGCAGGGAGTCTGCCTCTCCCTCTGCTGCTCCCCCTGCTTGTGCTCTCTCACTCTTTAACTCTCTGACAAATAATAATAAAAAAAAAGAAATTAGCTAAGATTTTGTGAACACATCATGTATGGGGAGGCTCTCATTTCCTTATTCATGGCTCTCCCTTCAACCTGAAGTGCTATTTCTCCCTCTACTTTATATAGAAAAAAAAAATCATTCTCATGGCACTTTTCCTGGCCAAATCAGTAGGAGGACCCCTGTCTTCATCCTTGTTCTGCAGTAAGAGAGTGACCCAGTCACCCTGGCCTGCTGCGGTCCTTGGACAGAATTCTGCTTTCTTCCATCATCAGTCTGTGGTCACAGGGCAGCCCTCCTTCCCAGCCAAGCCTGTGTGTGGAACACTGTGATCCATCTCTGTCCGCTGGGACCAGGTGCCACATTTCCTTGGCAAAGTCTGTGCCTAGATCCTTATTCTGCATTCGTCATCGTCATTCTGCAGGATAACCCTCTAAAACACAAGATCAAATACCAACCAGTCTCATAACATAATACTTGAAATGTCCAGCATAAATTAAAAAAAAAACTAGACAAATCTCTACTCAAACAAAAAAAGACAATCCACAGACACTAACACCAAGATCACAAGATGTTGAAATTATCTGACAAAGATTTTAAAGCCATCATCGTAAAAGTGGTCTAATGAGCAATATAAACATTACTGAAACAAATAAGCAAAAAGAAAGTTCTGCAAGGAAATAGAAGATAGAACACAAAATCAAAATATAATAATATTTTTTTAAAAATCACTGGATGGGGCACCTGGGTGGCTCAGTGTCTTAAAGCCTCTGCCTTCGGCTCAGGTCATGATCTCAGGGTCCTGGGATCGAGCCCCGCATCAGGCTCTCTGCTCAGCAGGGAGTCTGCTTCCTCCTCTGTCTCTGCCTGCCTCTCTGCCTACTTGTAATCTCTCTCTCTCTCTCTCTCTCTCTGTCAAATAAATAAATAAAATAAAATAAAATAATCACTGGATGGAGTCAACAGCAGAATGGCGATTACAGAGGCAAAAAATTATTGAACTCAAAGATAGACGAAAAAAATTATACAATGTAAATGAGAGAAATTAGATTATAAAAATGAACTGAGCCTCAGGGACCTCTGGAGAAATAATAAAAGGACTAAGATTCTACTCATTGGAGTCTTAAAAAGAAAAAAAAGACGTAAGAGTAAATTTCTGTGGCTTTGGATTTGGCAATATATGACCCTAAAATATAAGCAACAAATATGGATAAATGATATGTATAATTTCATCAAAATTAGAAACTTTTGTGTTTCAAGAGACACCCTTAGGAAAGTGAAAAGCAGCAGACAAAATGGGAGAAAATACATGCAAATTATATATCAGACAAAGAACATGTATCCAGAATATGTAAAAAACATTTACAACAATAAAAAGTCAAATAATCTAATTTAAAAATAGGTAAAGGATATGAGTAGACATTTCTCCAAGAAAGATATACAAATGACTGATAAGCACATAACAAGTTGTTTGATATCATTAGTCATCAGGAAAATAAAAATTAAAACCACTGTGAGATGGGGCACCTGGGTGGCTCAGTCGTTAAGCATCTGCCTTCACCTCAAGTCATGATCCCAAGGTCCTGGGATTGAGCCCCACATCGGGCTCCCTGCTCGGCAGGAAGCCTGCTTCTCCCTCTCCCACTCCTCCTGCTTGTGTTCCCTCTCTCACTGTGTCTCTCTCTGTCAAATAAATAAATAAAATCTTTAAAAAAAAAAAACACTGTGAGATACCATTTTATGCTTATTAAGATCGATGGAATAAAAAAATAAGATGATAAGAGTGGTGAAAATATGGAGGAAAGGAGATCCTCCTACAGTACTGGAAATTTAAAATGGTCCAACGACCTCGGAAAATAATCTGGCAGTTCCTCAAGCCATTGAACATAAAGCTACTGTATAACACAGCAATTCCACTTCTAGGTGTATGCCCAAGAGAAATGAAAACATATTCCTACACAAAAAATACCTGTCCATTAATGTTTACATTGGTGTTATGCAAATAACCAAAAGGCGGAAATAACGCAAATGGCTATCAACTGATAAATGGATAAATGAAATGTTTTAAATCCATACCGTGAAATATAATTGAGCCATAAAAAAGGAATGAAGTACTGATACGTACTAAAACATGAATGGATCTTGAAAACAGCACCAAGTGAAAGAAGCCAAGCCTAAAAGCCTGCATATTCTGTGATTTTATTCATATAAAATTCCCAGAACAGAGACTCTGTGGAGACAAAAGGTAGATTAGTCGTTGCTTAGGACCCAGAAGCAGAGGAATGCCGTAGTAGGAAGTGTAACCAGAGGATACAGTGTTTCTTTTTGAGGTAATGAAAATGTTCTAAACCTGACTGGTGATGATGGTTGCATTTATATGTGAATGTACTAAAAACCATTGAATTGCATTCCCTCCTTAAATGGGAATCTTATGATTATGTGAATTATATCTCAATAAAACTGGCTGGGGAAAAAAAAGCATGGGCATGGTAGGAACAGGTATGCAAAGTGTGTAATCTTAAAGTGTGCGAATTGCAACAAAATACACAATGCTGTGGTATCATTGTTTTGTGATAAATAAATACTCTTAATTCTGGAAAAAAATAAATTTACCTTTAAAAAAAGGAGAGAAGAAAAAGCATGGAACTGAAAATATACTTGTAGAAACAGTATTTAAATGTTCTCAGACTTGTCGTAAGAGGTAAACCTAAGGAAACTGACAAGAAACCGAAACTAAGTAAATCTAGAGAAATCCATGCCAATATAGATCATAATCATACTTTGGACAACTAATAACAGCAAAAACTCTTCAAACAAACAAAGGTCTGGGCCTAAATGGCCTAACTAATTAATAGTACCAAACTTTTAAGGAAGAAAAATACTAATTATAAACAAACTCTTCCAAAATAAATGAAGGAAAACATCCCATTTTATTTTATGAGGCCATCAATGGTACATGCTAAAACCAGAGAAACACATTATAAGAAAAGAGAGCAAAGGACTGGTATCGCCTGCAATCTTAGACCTTCAAAACCTTCAAGAAAATGTTACCAAGTCATACCAAACAATATATAATACTACTGGGTGAGATTTAGCACAGAAATGTGAGAATGGCTCAACATTTGAAATATAATCAATATGTTGGTATTATCAACAGACTAATAAAGAAACATAACCTGACAAAATATATTATATATTCATAATTAAAAACTCTCAGCAAGCTAGGAATTGAAGAAACCATCCTTAACCTTATAAAGGGCATCTACAAGAAACCTGCACTATTACTAGTGGTAACAGAATGTTTCTGAGATCGGGAACAAACCAAAATATCAATTCTTGCTACTCATATTCAGCTTCATGCCAAAGGTTCCAGCCAATGAAATAGAGCAAGAAAAAGAAATAGAAGATTTACAGATTGAAAAAGAAGAAACAAAAGTCTTTCTATTCTCAGGTATCATTATTGCCTATGTAGACTATATCAAAAAATACCAAAAATGCTACTACCATTAGTAAATGAGTTTAGCAGGGTTATAGGATAAGAACAATAGGAAAGAAAGATGTAAGCCTGATGATTCACAGACCTGTACCCCTTGGGCAAAGAATAAAAATAAAATTTTAAAAAAATTGAATAAAAAAAGAACAATAGGAAAAATTCTGTTAAAATGAGTTATATTTCTACATGGTAGTATGACTCCTACAATAAAACTAATTGATATGTTGGGCTTCATCCAAATTAAAAACATGTGCTCTGGCCGAATGTTTATAGCAGCAATGTCCACAATAGCCAAACTATGGAAAGAACCTAGATGTCCATCAACAGATGAATGGATAAAGAAGATGTGGTATATATATACAATGGAATACTATGCAGCTATCAAAAGAAACGAAATCTTGC
>LNAC01001212.1:136267-181915 GCA_002007465.1 Ailurus styani | reverse complement strand
GGCAAAAAAAAAAAAAAAAAAAAAAAAAAAAAAAAAAAAAAAAAGCATGTGCTCTGGGAAAGACACTTTTAAGAAAATGGAAACAAAGGCCCAGACTGGAAGAGCATACTTGGAAAACACATCTCTGGCAAATTACTTAAACCAGAATATGTAAAGAACTCTCAAAAATTAGTAACAGAAAACAGACAGCTCATTTAAAAATTGACAAGAGAGTTGAATAAATACTTCATCAAAGAAGAGGTGTAGGGGTATCTGGGTGGCTCAGTGGGTTAAGAGTCTGCCTTCAGCTCGGGTCAGGATCCCAGGGTCCTGGGATGGAGCCCCAAGTCAGGCTCCCTGCTCAGCAGGGAGTCTGCTGCTCCCTCTGCCTGCTGCTACCCCCTCAGCTTGTATTCTCTCTCTCTGACAAATAAGTAAACAAAATCTTTTTTAAAAAGATGTGGAGATGTCAAATAAACACAAGAGAAAATGTTCAACATCACTAGCCATCAAAAAAAAAAAAAAAAAAGAAAGAAAAAGAAAAAAAATGCAAACTAAACCAAAAGGAGACATTACTACTACACACCTATATTAGAATGGCTAAAATACAACCATACTGACAGGACCACGCACTGGGAAAGTTGCAGAAAAAAAAGAAGTCTTATACTTTCCTTAGTGGGGTTGCAGAATGACATGGCCACTAATATATTTAGATACCTGAGTGAGACCTGCTTTGGAGAAGAATATGAGACGAGACAAGGCTGTACTACATAGTGTTATAAATTCCTTTGAACCTTAATTCTGAAGGGCATTGTGATATAATTTTTTTACTTAAAGCTATTCATGGAAATTGCCTAATTTGAATATGTTTATATTCCTGTTTGGGCCAGCTCTATTATTAATAGTTTATTATTTCAGTACTTTTCTCCTGTCGTTTTCTACAATGCAGATCCTCAAATGAGCTCTACTTAATATAACAATATAACTTTCATACTTTATAAAACAGAATGGAGAATGAATTTGTGTGATTTAGACCTAGGCTAAAAGAAGAGACCTCATCTTAGTGCCTGTTTTAGTGAAATGAACTCTCGTTTTACTTGTCCATCTTTTTTATGTCTCAGCTATTACATCAAGTAGAATGGGCAAATTTTCACCAGATTCGAAAGGTACATTTGAATTGGTCCCTTTAATGATTAGCAACATAAGATACATGAAATTCCTATTGAAAGTGACTACCCACAGAGTCAGCTAAAATATAATAATAAGTAGTAATAGACCTGTAATAATAATAAAAGGCCTATATACTTGCCAATTGAGAGAAACAAGAGAACTTGATTACAAGACCCTTGTATGGGGGTGGGGGGTTTAGGTAGAAAACCAAATCAATTGTGAAAACTCCACATCATTCCAAGACCTGTTTCAATCACTGTTTCCTCCTTAAATCCTTTGCATATCTTCTAAACCAGAAGTTGTATGTCTCCTTTGAAACCTTGTAGCACTTTACACAGTTTTGGGCCTAAATCATCATGTTTCTTACTGAAGTATCTTACTCCCCGATGAAACTAACTTATTTGAAGGTGATAACTATGTCATATTTATTTTTCTGTCACTAACAAGGTCGTAATGGCATCTAGAGCAAGGTAAATGCTTAGGGACTGCCTTCTGGTAAATGCTTATGCCTCCGTCGTTATTGTGTTTGTTTGTTACTGTTTTTGGTTAAGTATAATATACAAAGAAAAAATGCAAAAAATTAGGGATGCAGCTTCATGAATATTTATAAACTGTATGCAGTCATGTAACCAGCACCCAGATAAAGATACAAAATATCACCAGCGGCCTGGTAACTTCCCTTATACACTGTGTATTCACACTGCCTGCCCACTCCAAAGTCATCATATCTTGACTTCTGACCTCATGGATTCATTTTGCCTTCTTTTGAACTTTGTATCAATGGAATAATACCAACCTTGCTCTTCAGTTTGTCTGATTTTTTTCACTAACGTCACATTTCTGAGATTCATTCGTCGTAGTGTACGTAGTTCATTCATTCACGTTACTGAAGAGCTGTGCTCCTCACTGTGATCCCTGGACCAGCATTCCCTGCGACGGTGTTAGAGGCTCGCACCTTCAGGTCTTGCCCCAGACCTGCTGAGTCAGAGTCTCTTGGGTTGGGGCCCAGGAGTTTGTGCTTTAAAACCTTTAAAGGCATTTGCCTCTCCTTGCTGTCTCTCAGTCACCTTTATAAATTTAAATCTAAACACAGACACCATAACCTATTAAATACTTCTCCATCTATCTCTCCCACTAGACCATGAGTTCCTCCAGGGTAGAAGCTGTATTTTATTTTATTTTATTTTATTTTATTTTTTGCATCCTTAACAATAAAAACAGAACAGGGACTGACACAAAGTACATAGACAACGATAGATTGTGGAATTATAAAATTATCAAAATGAAGAGAAGATACCTATAAAAATCATAAATCCTAATGAACTAAAACAATCATAATTTCTTATTGACACCACAAAATGACAAAAACATTTTCAAATTCTCTGAAAAATATTTTTGAACAGTTAGGATGCAGAGGCCAGTGCTAAGTGTGGTGAGAAATAACAAATTTGAATGAGTATTGATTAATACTTTCAAAGGGTTCTTTTTTTTTTTTTTTAATTTTATTTTTATTATTTGCCCAAGGGGTACAGGTCTGTGAATCATCAGGCTTACATATTTCACAGCATTCACCAAAGCACAAACCCTCCCCAATGTCCACAACCCATCCACCCTATCCCTACCCTCCCACCCCCCAGTAACCCTCAGTTTGTTTTATGAGATTAGAAGTCTCTTATGGTTTGTCTCCTTCCCCATCCCATCTTGTTTCATTATTTTTCCCTCCCTACCCCCCACAACCCCCCACCCTGCCCCTCAAGTTCCTCATATCAGAGAGATCATATGATAATTGTCTTTCTCTGATTGACTTATTTCGCTCAGCATAATACCCTCCAGTTCCATCCATGTCGTTGCGAATGGCAAGATTTCGTTTCTTTTGATAGCTGCATAATATTCCATTGTATATATATACCACATCTTCTTTATCCATTCATCTGTTGATGGACATCTAGGTTCTTTCCATAGTTTGGCTATTGTGGACATTGCTGCTATAAACATTCGGGTGCACGTGCCCTCAAAGGGTTCTTTTACAGTAAGAGGCATGTTGTCAGGATTGGCTGTCTCCTACCTACTAAACCTTCCAAACTGCTTTGGTTTTGGGCCACTGACTCTTTTCTGCCTCTTAAAGTGACAAAAAAGAGGACAAAAAAGAGAGAGAGGAAGGGTAGGAGTAAAGGACAGAGGAAGGTAGGAGAAGAGAAGAGAAAGAAGCGGGAAAGAACAGAGAAAGGGGAGAGGGAAGAGGACAAAAGAGAAAAAAATAGAAATTTCCTTGGAGCGGTTTACTTGTCACTTCAATAGAGCCTGGTTAGCGTCCCTTGTCTTCAGTAATATGTGTACAGGGAGGAGCCACCTGCCTCCTGAAACTTCTCTGTCAGATTCCTGTGCAAAGATGTGTTGTGAGAAGTATATTATTTTGTTCTAAGTCTTCTCAGATATTCCTAGGAGTGCCAACATATAACTCTCTAAAGCGTTATTACAAAGTCAAATATCAGGAAAATAGACCAAAGAGAGTAAAGAACTAGTGAGCATTTAGGAGGACTTAAGGGTCAGCCTACCAAAGAGGAAGCCTCTATAAATAATTAGTTTGTCTGTTTACTTAATCATTTAGCTTGTGCTGTCATTATACACCCTACAATCCAAGTTGGAGTCAGAGACTCATTTACATGAATGTATATGAAAATCTCCTACTACTAATTTGATGGTTCTCAACAGACACATCCAGATTAGTGTGGAAGAAGGAAAGCCTGACCAATACTTATCAGTGAAAAGTTGCTGAAATGTTTGAGACATTTAAAAAAAAAAAAAAAAAAANCTTGGGCGCCTGGGTGGCTCAGTGGGTTAAAGCCTCTGCTTTCGGCTCAGGTCATGATCTCAGCGTCCTGGGATCGAGGCCCGCATCGGGCTCTCTGCTCAGCAGGGAGCCTGCTTCCTCCTCTCCTTGTCTCTCTGCCTGCCTCTCTGCCTACTTGTGATCTCTCTCTCTCTCTGTGTCAAATAAATAAATAAAATTTTTAAAAAAAAAAAAAATTGGAAATCAATTTTAAAACATTTCTCTCTTATAAAATAAATGCACACAAGACATCAGGCTTTTTCTTTTTAATGTATCCAATCACATACATTTAATAATTGCTGGAGCTGTTGGATGCAGTTTGCTGGTAAAGATACCAATGATGGAAGCTATGTGGGGAAATCATACAAAATAGCAATGATCATTAGATAAGCAAGTTTCCAAGTGTTTATAAAATCAAAAACATTGTTAGAACTATTGTATATATCTTTGTAAATGTATCATATTCTGTATACATCAGATGCTATTTAAGTGCTATTTAGCATGCTTTAGCAATCTGAGCCCCCCAAAAATGCACTGTTTCCAAAGTAACAGTGAGTGTACTAGTTTAGAAGGGAATGTAAATGTCCTGTGGTATTTGGAGCATTACTTATTTATACTATCAATACACATTTAATACTACCAGTTGAAAGATATCTTCACTGATACACATTTTTTTAAAATAAGAGGAGAGCACTGAAAGTACAGTGTACACTTTCTTATTATCAAGGACACTTCCAGAAGGTCTTAACTAACTTGAGCCTGAGTTTCATCCCCCAGGCTAAAATGCCAATGCCGTTCTCTGTGGATGAGTGTTTCTTCTAGCTCACTGAGAAACTCAAGAGCATTCATTGCCTTGGCACTCCATTATCAACTCCTACCTCTTCCCACTTCACCACATCCGATCTCCACATTTCTCTAGTTTTTTCCAAGGCAAACTGTGTTCTCATACCCGCCACCTCTCTCTCATCCTCATCTTCACGGACCTACTATCACCTTGATGTCGTGCAAAGTCTCTATGTTAATCCTTCAAATTCTCCTGTTGCATCCCTCCCCAGTTGCTTACCAGGCTTTAGCTAATCCAGCCCCCTCTCAACACTTGAGTTTACCAGAAGAGTCTAAGAAAGAGCCTAGAATGAAGCTGAGCTCTTACAGGTATCTCTTTCCTTCTCATAATTTCACTTTCCTCTTGAGTAACAATTCAGAAAGGGTTTCTTCTGATAGGCATCCTAAGTTAATACCATGTTGTTATGTTCTGACACTCAGTTTATTGTCTTAACTGCATTTATTAGAATTTATCCTTTTAACCTGTCTCTCTAGCTGACAAGACTATAAGCTTTTTGAAGGGGGATCTCATGTCAACTTATTTAATATACCCTGATCCACAGAAGGTCCTCCATAAATACTTCATGAATGAAGAAATGGGAATAGATACATGGCCACAAACGCAACATAAAATTGAAATTCAGTAACGGTAGGCCTATGTATTATTCAGGATTTTATGGGCTCCAGGTGATGAAACATCAAATCAAATTAACTTAATGAAAAGGAAAAAATCTTTGATTCATGTACCTGAAAGTCCAGGGACGTATCTAAGCCTGGATACAGCAAAATCCAGAGGCTCCGTGCGGTAGCGCTGTGACTTCGGGGCACATTCAGCTTATCTTTGACTAGTTCTCTCTGCATTCAGCCTCTCTTCACGTGGTAACCATGCATTTGCCACTTCGAACCCTTATTTCCCCCACCTTAACCATGTCTTAAAAAGAATCTTTGTCTTTAAACAGCTACTGATTTGTTTATCACAGAACTTTCTTGAATGGCACTTACTATGAGCGGGCATTCTTCAAAATGCTTTCCAAATATGAACTCATTTACTTGGTATGATTATTGTCCCCATTTTACAGATGATGGTGGTTCATTTCTAGAGCTACCACCTTAGTGGAGCTTATATTCCAGTGTGTTTGTGTGTGTGTGTGTGTGTGTGTGTGTGTGTGTGTGTGTGTGTGTGTGTGTGTGTTGGGGGTGGTTGTCCGTATATAATAGATATGGTAATATGTTATATCCCATGAAGAGGTGGTAAATGCTATTGAAAAAGGAGATGTAGGAACAGGAGGGTTGGGAGTACTGGGGAAGCAATGGAGAGAGCCCAGTACAGCCCAGTAGCTGTTTGAGTAGGTTGGCTAAAGTTTTCTCGTTTTCAGCTGAAGAAGTCCCAACTTGCCTATCTCCCCATGTCTACTCAAATTCCAAGAGTGAGTCTAGAGTCAAAGGCTAGTATCTAGAAGAACAAACAAAAATGACCCCGTGTTGTAAGAAAAAATGTTTAAGTCTGCTACAGTGAGTAGACTAACAGATGTTAGGTGATCAAAATCAGAACAACACTACAAAATCAATTTTTTAGCTAGGTTACACAGAATCTGAATTTCTACCATAGCTAATTTAATTTATGAGAAAATAATAAATCACCTCCCATGCCTGACTCTCTGCTATAACCTAGATGCATAGTTCAGTAGATTTTCTCTGATCAGTATAATATCATGTATATGAATATTTCTGCCTTGAATAACATATAAAGTTAATCCAGTTTAAACTGTTAACAGCTTACAATGCTATTTCTTCGTTTGCTGGAGGGCTGTGTTCTTTATCTCCTCCTCCACCCCAAAAAAAAAAAAAAAAAAAAAAAAAAAAAAAGAGAGAGAGAGAGAGAGAAAGAGAGTTGTTTTTGTTTTGTTTTGTTTTTCAGAATGTTTCTTCCTACAAGCTGGCAGTGTAGATTACTAATCATATTTCCCCAAATGTCATTACCAAAAAATTAGCAGACTCTGAGTGTTCAGAACAAGAAAAGTTCATGGGATTGGGGCAGAATGGTGAAGGTGAAAACTTCAAGAGAGTAAGTATAAGGATCTTTTCACTCTCAAATCATTTGTTTCTCTTTAGGGCACCATGAGAATATTAACCAATTCTATACATCTATGTCTTAATTCCTTATCTAATATTAATTAGTTGCAGTAATCACATGTTTAACTAGCTGTGATAGCCTGAATACCCTATGTATTAAAAGTGGATCAAACTGTGATGTAGGTCTCTTAATCAGCTGCTAGTTAATAAATGAGATCCTCTGTATAGTTCTTATCTTAAAAATGTAAGGGAAAGCAAACCACCGACAAAACAATGGTTATTGGCTTAAGTGATTGGCTTGCTTTCTTTTATCACTAACAAAAAATGGTCATGGAATACCATTTTAATTGAACAGTAAGAGCAATGCAGAGGACTTTAGGATAAAAGAAAAAATTAAACCTAAAAGACCTTGAGTTACAAATTTGTTGGGGAAAAAAATAATGAGTTATATCAGATATTGACCCTGTTGAGTGAGGCTTTTGCTGTACTTCCTTGTGTGAATCTTACACAAAGTTAAGATGGATGTACAGTATGTGTATGTGTCAGCGACTGTATTGATGTGAGAGGAATAGCACATCATTAGTCAGTTGGTCATAGTCAGATTCAAAGAAAATAGATGCTGGTCTTCAGATGGCTCTTAAATCATCGGTGATACTGATCTTATTTTTAAATTTTTTAAATTTTAAAATAAAATTATTTTAAATATTTTAAATTGTGTGCTCTGTAAAAGACATTTTAGGATTTTTTTGTGCTGTGCCATAATGGTGACTTAAGAATTAAAGAGAATTCTATGCCCTCATATTTAAGTATATTTGAGATATTTCTGAATTTAGTTTTCTCCGTTCTTCGGTGTCAAAGTTCAAGTCCCAACTTCAATTTCACTTCATTGAAATGCATTGTTTAACAAGGATCACTCTAAGTCTTCAGACCTTTGATTCTGTGATTCTAACAATGTTTCCCTCACTCACTGAGATTTGAGATTTCAAGAATAAAATATAGAAGCTAATAATGTGTCAAGAAATCATCATTACAATTAAACTTATATTGTTCTAGTCAGTTAGAAATTATCCTCATCAGGCAGCCCAGTTCTTCTGAAACTATTATCCATACATTAACTGGTACGATTCCATTTTTTTCAGCTATAATGGATTCTCGTTTTTCTTATTTGTGGTCTTTGATAGTCAGCATGTTAAGTATTTTCCTTTTTTGGTATTATTTTAACTTAGCTTCTAAGACACAACCTGAGCTGTTTTTTTCCACCCTGATCGCCTGTCTCTTCTTGATTTCCTTCTAAAAAATCCTTCTTGTCCCATGACTTATAAATGTCAGTTTTGCCAGGTGTTCTGTCCCTAGGGGGCTTTACTCCCTCTGCTGGGTCTCAGCACTCTCATTTACCCCAGTGGTTAAAACTATAACTCTCCTTCAAAACTTACTGAGCTTTAGACTAGAATATCTGACTCATTTTGGGACAGATTGATCTTTCCCATTGCCGGTAAATGGAGTCTGATCAATTCCACATGTAATTAACTCTTTAATCTGGTGCTTCCCTCCTTCCGCTTTGCATCCACCTGACTGCATCTTTCCTCACCACCTTACTTCTTACTTCAGTCATGTCATCCCTTCATCACCTTCATTGCTGTTCAAGTCCTCACATTTTCTAAGTTCTCGATCAGATGCCATTGCTTTCATGAAATCTTCTCAGCCCTAAAATGAAATTAGTCTCTGTCATTTCTGAGGCCCTAAAATAACTTATTTGTAAATTTGGTGTGAACTAAATGCATTCCATGTTTATGGTATTCATTTTTAGTTTACATATCTTTCCAACCAGAGTGTGCATTTCTAGAGGACAGAAATGTCTATCTCCTTTGTATCCTTCAGAGTTCCTAATGCAATGTATTACCTATAACAAGGAAAGAATAAATGATGTGGAATAGAAATGGCTTAAATTACCTTAACAATACATATTTTCAGCAAAAGTATTTATTCTGTATCTTCTCATCCCTATGAATGCTAATTAGAAATAAAATCTAAGCTGAAACTAGTAGAACATGGACAGTGGACATCCCACATTATTTGGCATTTTGAAACATAACAAGTTTCATGTATTATTTTTAGGAATTTCATCCTGGCTGTATATATGCACAATATTTTGAATATTTTTAATTCATATCATTAGTTGGTTAACATGTAATACCTATATTATTATTATCACATTTTCTATTTAAAGATATTTACTTTGTCATGTTTATTTCTCCTCAAATTCTAGTATACTCATTATAATGAGATAGTGGCAACAATAATCCTGAAATTTTGTGGGACACTACTTAAACATAAACTTGATTTCTATATATGTCACCTAGTAATGGACTGGTAACAATTCCTAGTTAGTTCAGACTAAGGTATGTCTCAAGACTTTGGATTATCAAAATATCTTAAATCATGTTAGCCATTCTCTGAGAAGTGTCAAGATTTCTTCCCTTTTCAGAAATTCTTTTGTTCTTAAACTTAAGTAGAATAACAGTAGAATTCTAGTGCAATTGGAATGACAATAATGATACTGAAAAGGCATGGACCACCTCTAGCTCATTGCTATAGAAATGCCCGGGACAGAGCAAGGGGGCTCAAGATCCAAAACATCAAGACTGAGTTTGATTAGAGGGATCTGGAGACCAGCTTTACTAGTGGAAAATAAAGCGAGACTCATTCAACTCTTGTGTCTCCATTCAGAAATTATTCAAACTGAAAAAATACCCAAGTTGCTTTATGTAAGGCTCCTGAAATTGAGTACACCTAGACTCCAAATGACTTCAGAAACTCCAAAAAATGTACATAGAAGAGAAAATTGAAAGTGTACTTTATTGATTGGATTGATCATCAGACATAGGAGAGGTTTCATTCCAAATAGCAAAAGGGAAGAATGCCACAGATCAGATTGACTCCTCAGGTAATATTCTCAGTGGTACCACTGTTCTCTCTGCTGCAGAGCCGGGGCCAAGTACGAAAGTTCCTCTGAAGAATCCAGAGGGAGGTCAATCCTAACATATTTTGTGCGTATAAGAACTTTTGATGTGTAAGTCTTCCTCCTCCTTTGAGTTTTGGTGATTTGTTCATCTCTGCCCAATAAAGACATGACTCAATACTCAGGAAAAAAGGGAGCACCATTTTCTGTACTGAAAATCTGTTTCAGTTATTTCTCATCTCTGGATGTCCCTTATGCCTCTGAAATATAGCATATTTCTCTAAATGATGAAATTGTAAATTTACGTATTTTTTTCTCAGGTTTAGAACCATCAGGAAAATTACATAATTCAAAAGGTTATACTCAGAGATTACAGACATTTTATTTTATATGATTCTTTTCCTATCCCTTCTTTGATGCCAAGGCCAGTGGTAAAGAGGTGCTGAATAAATTGACCTGAACTTCTAGATACTTGTTTCTTTTGCCACATTTCCCATGATACTCTCTATAACCAATTTTCCTGTACTCAATAAAACAAAACTGGAGGTGGATGTCCTCAAAGCAGATGGAGGCAAAAGGAACAATTAATGGATATGGCAGAATAGCAATAAAGAGGTGAGAATCAATGTGTATAAGGAAGTAAAGGGAAGGCAAGATAATTTTTTTTTTTTGGTGGGGAGGAAGGCAAGAGAATCCAAAATGGACATTTTTTTCTATTTAAGTTCTTAAAAGTTATTCTTGATTTTTAGATTTCTTTACATTTCTGTTTCTAACACATGACATGAAAAAGCTATCCTCATAATCATAAGTGGAAAAAAATACCATTTGTTGACATCCCATAGACGAATTTATCATCACCAACTTTACTGCATTGTTGTAGTTTATGAATAAAAAAATTCAGAGTTTGAAAAAACAATCCTCTAATTAGTGCTTACTACTTAGAAAGAAGTTCTCTATTAGAAACTTTAGAAAGAAAAGTTTCTCTATTTTAGAAATTCATTGACACCTGGAAGTCATTTTATGTCACCAGTCTAACAAAATATAATAGCCCATAAGTTTTCACTTTCTGAATTTCAAACATCTACTAGCTTGACATAGCCTTTAGGGTTAATTCTACTCTTTTAGTCCTTATTAGAGGCTCTTGACTTTATGTGAGAAATATTATATATTAATAGCCAATGTTAAGAACTTACTATGGGACATTTATTGTCCTAAATGATAGATCTCTCTCTCTCTCTCTCTCTCTCTCTCTCTCTCTCTCTCTCTCTCACACACACACACACACACACAAATATATGTATATACAGTGTGTGTACACGGATAGATAGGAGATATCAGTCAGAGGGCTATGTTAGTATGTGTGCACATAGTGACAGGTAGATTTCAACTGTGTGTACATATAGATATAATAGCAACATGTATCTACATGTATATTGTACCACATGTGTGTATGTTATAACAGAGATATATCACTTATGTGAAGTGTGTATATATTTATATATAGATGTAAAGCATGTACAATCCTCTGCATATAAAATCATATATGTGTGTATGTGTTTGTGTGTGTATGTATGTGTGTATACATATATATATAGATACAAAGATATATCTCATATCCATCAGACTGGGATATGAACCTAGGCAAACCAGCTTCAGAGACCATAGTAAGTCCTCTGACATCTCCTATATCTTTTAACCTGCCTTGTGCCCGGGACCCAGTAGATCTCCAAGAATGTTTGTGAAGAGGCTGAAGACATGGATGGGCAAAGGCAAAAGTGGCACAGGGGATTTTAGAAATGGGACTTTGAATCCTGTCACTATGACCATGAATCTTAAGTCGTTATAAAAGATTTTACAACCAAATATAAATCATTAACTTCTGCTGCCTTATAACAGTACAAGGAATTCAAATTAGCAATCTGCCTGTTACGAATATAGTCATTCAAAATGAGGGTTTATTCAGTGATGCATAGAGAAGGAGCCAAATTTAAAAAGTGCCTTTGAAGCCCTAGATGTATGGCAGCAGGAATAACAAGAATTATGAAGGATGTAGAGGTACCAAAGAACATTCAAACTTTTTTTTAAAAAATCATATATCAGTTTGACTTGTTTTTCTTTAAAAGTTGATCCTAACTAGAGTCTTTTAGTCTGATGAAGAAATAACTCCTGAACCCTTATGGAAATAGTCAAGACACAGCTTAGACAAAAAATTCCTGGCGTGAATAATATATTCACAGAGTATCAGCCTGAAATTTTGTCTTGTATATTTTTTAAAACTCAATCATATTTATTCATCATCAGTACAGAATTTCTGAGTCACTAGGTTTATCCCCTTCATGAACTCTATGTCAAGACCCTTGTTTACACTATTTTCCATAACTCTTTTCTCTTTGCCCATTTATCCATGTTCAGCCCATCAGCCAGTCTGGGTCTGCTTACCAATTTTACGTATTTCCTATTTCATGTATGTTTTGTCTTTTACTATAGAATTCAGAAAATACAGAGCTAAGCAAAAATACTAGTATATAGATAACAATAAGTATGCCAGTAAATATACCAATAAGTACCTATGTACTAGTATTTCTGGCTATTAATTAATGTATGTCTACATTTTGGTTGGAGAATGTGGAATTCATTGTCTTTCTCCTTTTAATTTTTTTTTGAAGAAATTATGCTTTTTCTTTTTTCTTTTTTCTTTTTTTCTGGAAGATGAACCCCCCATACCAGGCTCAGAAGCAGGTATACTAAACAGTGGTCTACTTCCTAGAGAAACATATCACTATTCTGGAATAAAAAGACAAACATTCCTATCAAAGTTGGGCCACAGTGGAAGATAGGTCAACGTAACCTCCAAATGAGGTGTAAGAAACAAAATTACACTTATCTATGTTTTATAATAAGATGATTGATGTTTTCCTTGAAGAACTTGGTTATATTTTCAGGATTACTAACTCCTGAAGAACTCGTGAACTCGTGAAGAACTTTACCAACTAGAGTATTGTCTTCTATTTTTCCAAGTCTTTTTCCAATTAAAAAATATGTTCAAGATATAATCCTCCAAGATATGTTTGTATAGCAAGCAATTATACCTGTTCTGTTTCTTAATCCTCAAACTCAATATTTGGTTCATAAGAAAACAAGGATTTCTCAGCCAAAACAGAAAAGATTCAGCAGCTGAGGCTGCATTTCCAAATTATTTATATATATAGTGAGACATAGCTTCTCCTAAAAATAAATTTCAAGCATCATAGGAAGGTAAACAGCGCTGATCTGCTGAATGACCCAGTGGCTCAAGACTGGGGACCCTTTGAATAAAATACAAGTTTAGGATTGTCATTGTTGAAAAGTAATGAATGCTACATATTTATATGGTGTCCTGACCCATTCAAGTTAGTTATGTTTCACTTTTGATTGTCTTGAATGTATACGGCATTTC
Organism: Ailurus styani; assembly: GCA_002007465.1. Taxonomy (NCBI): domain Eukaryota; kingdom Metazoa; phylum Chordata; class Mammalia; order Carnivora; family Ailuridae; genus Ailurus; species Ailurus styani. The sequence goes on along the minus strand of LNAC01001212.1, from coordinate 168,646 downwards.
CCCTATATAATTTAGGAAGGCAGTGCAAATTCTTTTAAGATGAATTTGATATTTCTTTTAAAAAAAAGGGGAAAAAGCAAGAGTTTATGCTCATTCCAAGAAGAAAAAAGATGAGACTGAAAGAAATAAAAGTAGTCTGTATTTTTTCTAGTAGCTGCCACCCAACATTTTTGAAAATATGGAACTTCACAAGCCAGGTAATTATATTATTTTAGATAGTTCCTCTTGTTGCAGCAGAATAACAATTGAGGAGCTGCAATTTTAGGTCACCAGCTGGCACTGTCACCAACATGCTGACAGATACCTGTTTTGAATGAATTGACAGATTGCTAAAATGTTGTTTTTTGGTTGTTATCTGTTAACTTTGAAAACGGATGTAAAATTCAGTGATAAAGAGTACTTTTTTTAAAAAAAGGAGAAGCTGTATGGTAATTAAGCCTTTGTTGATACCTGCTTTTAGATAGTATTGGTAACTTCCAAAGGGCAAGGTTCATTTCTTACTCATCTTTGGCTCATAAATGTTTAGCATGTACCACAAAGGTGTTTAATGCCTATTGAATTAAACAGGTATTGGGTAGCCACAAATATCTGGATTAAGAGGTTTGGAAAATATACTCATATGTAAGGATTCTGATGGTTCCAAGCTCTTTAATCACTCTTGGACTCCATACAGGTTGAGACACTCAATGTCAGTAGGAATATATTTGAGTACACTTTGCTTCTATTCCTCTTTCAATCATTGCTTCCTTGGAATAAAACTGAGACTGAGGCCTGAAATTCTCCTTATTAACCTGAAACCTAAAATATCAGCATAAATTCCAGTAGAGCTAGACAGGGAAAAAAAAGAAATGAATCTCTATTGACATGAGCTTCTCAATCTGCATTAAGTCCAATAGTCACTAAAGAACGTGGGGCCACAGAATGCCTTTATATACATTTATCTTCCAGGTCTTTTAAGGAGTCCAAAAATTTTGTGACTATACTAATACCCTTTTAATTCAGTGCTAATATTCTGATTGAACGTAAGCAAATGAGAGGAGCATGCATAAAGCTTCTCAAACTATCCTCTGATGGAACACAGTGTTCTCATTTGCTTACCCTAGATCATTCCATTCTATAATACAAAATCCCCAATCACAAGCATATTATTTTTGTTCTTGCCTTAAAGATAAGTTTCCCTGACTTTAAGCAAGTCTCCTTCAGATTTTGCCTGTAGCCCATCTGATGCTGCAAAAAGCTAAGGTGACACTTTACCTAAGAAGTAAGCACCGTATGCAACTGAAAAGTTTGCTTTGTTCCCAGGGTCATACCTTTGAATTAGCATCTGGCTCTAAGAAGTCACCCAGGGATCTTGCAATCCAGCATCAACATTGGGCTAGCATTTATTGAGCACTTACTGTGTACCAGGTGGCTGTTACAAGTGCTTTTTATACATTAATTCTCCTCATTTATATTGCAGCCCTCTGACATAAATACTAGCATCATCTCCACCTTACAGATGAGAAAACAGAGACATGTAGAGTTTACCTATTCCACTAAAGAACACACAACTAGAGGGAGCGTGGGAAGATGACAGAGTAGGAGGACATTGAGCTGACCTCATCCCGTGGTTACAACAAGATTTCATACACATCGAAGTTAATAAGCCAGAGAGCAATTGAAGAGTGGAAGAACAAAGCCCAGGACTAAATGTAGAGAAGCTGCATCTGAAAGGTTAGGCAGGCCAGGAAGATGGAGGGAGGCTGCCCACAGCAGGGAGGAAGCGATCCCCTGGAGGGAGCAGAGAAGTGAGCCCTCACACCTGGGAGTTCACACAAGGAGGATTATCCCCATAATGTTTGGCTTCAAAACCAGGAGGGGCTGAATTCCCTGAGTTTGTAGAGGGGGATGCGGAGCTGCAGTTATTGGCAGTCAGCTGGCTCCGCAATGGGCAAGCTGGGAAGGCAAGGGACAGCTGGATCGCTGCCCTTAAAGAGACGGCAGCCCGTGCGCAGAAGCCACATGCAAACAGCAGGTTTCGTCATGCCAGGGGCATATGGGAGAGAGACCTGTCCATACTGATTTCAGAGTGTGTTGGCAAACTTCTCTGGAAATGAGGGATGTAGCAGCTGCCATTTCCCACCCTGCACCCCACCATAAACGCCACCTGCAAGAAGCAGGGCTGCACAGGCACTTGCTGCCTCACCTGCTAGCAGAGCGCCAGGCACCGAGTATTCCTGAGGGTTCACCCACTCCAGGTCTACCAGCCTTGGCCCTAAGCTCAGGGCAGATCTTGTTAGAGCTGTGCATGTGCCCCACCCAGCCAGCCGGCTGCACAGCGGCCACCTCGTGCCGTGCCCAGCCAGGGGGACCCGGCCACCCTCACGTGTCTCGCCCCGTTGTGTGCCCCCAGCCACCACCACACACCAGGCCCAGCTGTACCTAGCTACTCCCCATGCTGCACTCTGCCTCACGCCACCAGCCACGCAGGCGTGGAGCCCCTGGACCCTGCCGTGCTTCGGGGAATCTGACATAAGACCACTGGTCCAGCCCAAATGTTGCTAACACTGCTGCCCCACTCCAGATTCCCCAGTGGGCACACCACCTCAGAGCTGCCTGCCCGGGTCCCATTAACACCACAGAGAGCAAGTGCAGCCCACAGGAGGCAGAGAATCAGTGCCGCTGACTGCACTGCAAGGAAAAGGGACTCAGACACAGCAGCAGGGTGAAAGCCATACCTAGAGGGTATTCTCCTGAATGCCAGGTGCTGGCGAAGAGGGGACGCTGGCCTGAGGGCCACGCCAGGGTCTCTTCTTCAGAAAGTCAGTATTTTCAAAAGCAAAAGACATAACTGACTTTCTTAACACACAGAAACAGACACAGAGAGGAAGACAAAATGAGAAGACAGAGAAATCTATACCAAGTGAAAGAAAAGGACAAGGCCATGGCCAGAGATCTAAATGAAACAGATATAACTAACATGGCTGATAGAGAATTTAAAGTAATGATCATAAGGATGCTCACTGGACTTGAGAAAAGAGGGGAGACACAAGTGAGACCCTTAACACAGAGATGAGGAATAACATAGCAGTGATAAAGGGCTTAATAAATGAAATAAGAAACACACCTGATGGACTAGACAGCACGCTGGAAGGAGAGGAACAAGTTAGTGACCTGGATGAGAGAGCAATGGAAAGTACTCAAGATGAACAAAAGAGAGAGAAAACAAATATGTGCCATGAGAATAGACTTAGGGAACTCAGTCACTCCATAAAATGTAATAGCATTTGTATTATAGGAATTCTAGAAGATGAAGACAGAGAAAAGGGGACAGAAAATTTATTTGAAGAAATAATATATGAAAACTTTCCCAGTTTGAGGAAGGAAACAAATACCCAGATCCAGGAGGCACAGAGAACGCTCATTAAGATCAACAAAAGCAGACCCACACCAAGACATTATAATTAAATTGACAAAATATAGTGATAAAAAAATTTAAAAGTGGCAAGACAAAAGAAGACAGTAACTTACAAGTGAAAACCCATAAGGCTAGCAGGAGATATTTTTTTTATTACATATAAAGTATTATTTGCCCCAGGGTACAGGTCTGTGAATCATCAGGCTTACACCTTTCACAGTATCCACCATAGTACAAACCCTCCCCAATGTCCATAACCCAGCCACCCTATCCCTACCCCCACCCCCCAGTAACCCTCAGTTTGTTTCATGAGACTAAGAGTCTCTTATGGTTTATCTCAAGGAGACTTTTAATTATAGAGAACAAACTGATGGTTACCAGAGGGGAAGGGGTTAGGGGGATGGGTTAAATAGGCATTGGGGATTAAAGAGTGCACTTGTTGTGATGAGCACTGGGTGATGTATGGAATTGTTGAATCACTGTATTGTACACCTGAAACTACTATAACACTACAGTGTTAATGACCTAGAATTAAAACAAAACAAAACACTCAACTATGCCTTGGAGAAGCCAGGCTACCAAAGCAGTTTTCAGGAGTAAATTGGCATTGCAGCAAATTCCCCTTGGTTTTCATATGATGCCTGAAATATCCTCATTTGTAATCCTAGACTTTTCCTGTGATTGGGTGAAAACCTGTGCTCCTATAAAACTTCCCTGTTCCATCCAAACAAAGTTGATACCTTGTGCTTTGTGTTTCCACTAAACCAAGCAAATTTTTCCAGTATAAATTTAGAAGACTGTTTTTGCAGATTTTCATTTATAGGTACATCTTCTTTCTCACTAGAGCTTAAGAGTTTGGAGCTAGAGTTCATAATTTATTTGGTTCCTAATCACCAGTATTTAATTCTGTTTGAGACAGTTTGATGAATAAATATCAGATGATCCCAGGTTGTTCATCCCCTCCCCAAGAACAGACCTGCTAGTGATTTTATTAGCAAACTCTTTTAGAAAAATGTAGTTGCTATCTTGAATTTCATATATTGTATTGAAACTTAAGAGAAGTATTAAAATTCTGGAAAGAATTTGTAAATTTTTGGTCTACATCCTCTCTGGCTTCTTTGATACTTCAAAAAGTTAAATAAAATATTTAGTGTCGGTAGATGATTCCTTAGCTAAAGGAAATTTTCAAGGTTCTGGGGGCTCACGTTCCTTATCATACTACATGTTACTTAGGTGGATATTTCCCTTCAAGGTGTACTTAATACAAAACTCTTATTATGACAGTGCCCATCTTACTTAATGTGGTTTTTTTTTTAGTTTCAAATAGGAGAGCTTTGAGACACCTGGGTGGCTTAATCAGTTCAGCATCTCTCAGGTCAGGATCTCAGGGTCTTGAGATCGAGACGCGCATCAGGTTCTGTGCTCAGCATGAAGTCTGCTTGAGATTCTGTCCTTCTATCTCTCTCCCTTTCCCTGCTCATGCTCTAAATTAGTACATGCATACATAAATACGTAAAATCTTTTTAAAAAGAGGTTTATTTAGATAGAATACACACACTGTAACATTCATTCTACAAAGTATAAAATTTGTTCACACAGTAATGTAACCATCAGCCTTATCTAATTTTAGAACATTTTCATCTCCCCAAAAGAAATATCATACATATTAATAGTCACTACCTCTTTCTCCAAACACTGGAAGCCACTGATGTACTTTATGATCTCCGTGACTTGACCATTCAACCACTTCATATAAATCAAATCATAAAATATGTGGATTTTTGTGACAGGTTTCTTTCATTTAGCATAAAGTTTTCAAGGTTCATTCATGATATAGGATGTGTCAGTGATACCTCATTCCTTTCTAATATCAAATAATATTCCATTGTATAGATAGACTATATTTTTTTTCTTCATTCATCAATGGATGGATATTCAGATTGCTTCTACTTTTTTGCCTATTATGAATAATTCTGCCATGAACGTTCATGAGCAAGTCTTTGTAGAGTATGTTTTCAGTTATCTTGAGTATATACTTTCAAATGAAATTTCTGAGTCATATGGTAATTCTATGTTTAGAATTGTGAGGGAATGCCAAACTTTTCCAGAGTGGTTGCACCATTTACAAACTCCATAGCTATATGAGCCTTTCATGTTCACATCCTTGCCAACGCTTGTTACTTGTGTGTTTTATTTTTAATTTAGCTGTCTTAATGACTGTGATGAGGCAATGGTATCTTCTGGTGGATCTTATATTTTTTTAATGACTCATGAAACTGATCATTTTCTTCCTGTGTTTATTGGCTACTTGTATGTCATTTTTGAACAAATACCTATATGAATTTTTGCCTATTTTTAATTGGGTTACTAGTCCTTTTATTTTTTAATTGTAGGATTTTTGGTTTGGGGTTCCAGATGCAAACCCTGTAGCCAATACATGATTTGCAAATATTTTCTCCCATTCTGTGAGATGTTTTTCCACTTTTCTGATGGTGTCTTTTGAGGCAAAAACTATTGCATAATTCACATTCATAAAGGTGTACTCCTTTTTTATTCCTAAGAGGTTTTAGTTTTAAGTCTTACATTTGGGTCTATGACACATTTTTTTATTTATTTTTTTGTATATGTTGTGAAGTACTGCTTCAAATTTATTCATATGCGTGTGAAAATGCTGTTGTCTCAAGGACCACCTGTTGAAAAGACTATGGTTACTCTCATTGAATTGTTTTGGCATTGTTGTAGAAATTCTGTTGGCCATAAAAGAAAGAGATTATTTCTTGGGAATAAATATATTCCCTTTGTTTATAGATATAACCTATGTGGAACCACACTGTCTCAAGTATTGTTGCTCTGTGGTAACTTTTGAAATGAAAAAGTGAGAGGCCTCCAATTCTGTTCTTTTTCAAGACTGGTTAGGCTGTCTAGGGTCTCTTTCATTTATGTATTAATCTTAGAAAGAACTACCTGATTTTCTACATCAGAGCTAGGTGGGATATAGAGAGAGATTGCACTGAATTTGTAGATCAAATTTGAGAATGTTGCTCTTACAGTAAGATTTGTGATCCATAAACAAGGGGTGTCTTTATTTTCTTTCAATAATATTACATAGTTTTCAGTATAAAAATCTTGACTTTCCTTTATTATTTATAAATATGCCATTTATGTTGATGCTATTATAAAGGAATTATTTTCTCAATTTCATTTTTAGATTTTCATTGTAAGTGTATAGAAATACATGTGATTCTGCATACTGATCTTATGTTCTGCCACCTTGCTGAAATAGTTTACTAGTTGTAAAAATGCTTTCAGTAGATTCCTTATGGTTTTCTATATACCAGATCATGCTATCTGCAAATAGAGTTAGTTTAACTTCTTATTTTCCAACTTGAATTATTTTTATTTCTTTTTCTTGCCTAATTACAATGGCTAGATCTTCCAGCACAATATTTTTGAAATTTTTCTAATACTTTTCTGCATCTATTGAGATGATCATGCAGATTTGTCTTTTATAATATTAATACTGTGTACATTGCCTGAATTGTGGATATGAAACCAAACTTGAATTTCTGGGATAAATCTCACTTGTTTATGGTGTACAATCCTTATTTTTTATGTTGCTAGATAACTTTCCAAGTATTTTTGGAAATTTTTCCCTCTAAATTCATAAGGGGTGCTGCTCAATAGTTCTTATGATGTCTTTTTCTGGTTTAGTATCGGAGTAACAGTGAGTTATTGGATGAGTAGGGAAGTCTTCCCTGTACTTCTGTTTTTTCCAAGGAATTTGTGAAGGATTCTTCTTTAAATATTAATGTAATTCATCTTTGAGGCTGTGTGTGGGCCTGAGTTTTTCTTTATAGGAAGGTATTATTATTATTATTATTACTACTAGTTCAATCTCTTGCTATAGGTTTATCGTATTTCTTTTTCTCTTTGAGTCAGATGTAGCAGTTTGTGTCTTTCTAGAAGCTGGCATCCATGATTTCTAATGAGATATCAATTGTTAATCTTATTTAAGATCACTAGTACACGATAAGTCACTTTTCTCTCACTACATCCAAGAATCTGTCTTTCACTTTGGCATTTTGGCTACGATATCCTTAGGTATGGATATCTTTGAGTTGATTCTACTTGAAGTTCGTTAAAATTTTTTAATATATGTTTTTCACCAAATTTGAGAAGTTGTTTGTTTTTTTTTTTCAATCATTATTTCCTCAAATAGTCTTCTCTCTTTCCTCTTCTTTTGATACTTCTCATGTGAGTATGCTGGTACACTTCATTTTGTCTCACAGGTTTCTGAGGGCCCATTCATTTTTTAATTTTCTTTTTGTTAAGTAGACTAGATAGGCTCAATCAACTTATCCTTGAGTTCATGGATTCTATATTCTGCCAATTAAAATCTGTTGTTGAGCCACTTTACTGAATTTTTAATTTCATTTATTGTACTTTTGAACTCTACCATTTATACCTGGCTCTTTCTTACAATTTCTCTGTCTTTATTGATACTCTCTATGTAGTAACACATCACTGTCATACTGCAGTTGTAAGAAAAGCATGATTCCCAGACCTGTACCCCTTGGGCAAAGAATAAAATAAAATTAAAAAAAAAAAGAAAAGCATGATTCCCTTAATTATTTGAACATGTATATAATAGCTTTTTCTAAGTCTTTGTATAATCAATCCAAAGTTTGTACTTCCTTAGAAATAGTTTCTATTGGGGTGCCTGAGTGGCTCAGTTGGTTAGTGTCTGACTCTTGATTTTAGCTCAGGTCATTATCTCAGGATTGTGAGATCGAGGCCCGTGTTGGTTTCCACACTGAGCATGGAGTCTGCTGAAGAGTCTCTTTCTCCCTCTCCTTCCGCCCCTCCCTTCCTCTCTAATTAAAAAAAAAAAAAAGGAATAGTTTCTAATTACCACTGTGTGTGCACATGTAGACATGTGCACGTGTCATAATTTCTTGGTATATCTTGTAGATTTTTGTTTATTGAAAACTGGATTTTTAACAATATAATGTGGAAACTATAGAAATAAGTTACCTTCTTTACTAGTATGTTTTTGTTTGAGTCTCTGTTCTTTGTCATATTCAGCCACTGAAGTCTCTGCTCTGTTAATTTGGTAGTCAGCTAGTGATTGGACAGGGATCTCCTTAAATGAATTGACCAAAAAATCTCAAACCCTTTGTTAAAAGACCCTGATTTTGCACTGGGGATATACCTTCAATGCTTTGGCAGGTTATAACTCTACCTCCGACTTTACTTCTTTGCACAGGGACCCAAAGTAAGCCACGTGAGAGACATTAGGGACTCAGGTATTCCTGGGCCCAGCCACAGCCCTTCGCATGCACATTATCTTCTGGATTCCAAGGAAAGTATCAGAGCTTTTCAAACATCTATTTGTACAGCTGAGTATCTCACTTCCCAGTTTTTCTTTTGAATTGTGTGTGTACGGGTGTGTGTGTGTGTGTGTGTATTACCATATATATATATATATATATATATATATATATATACACACATATATATACACATACACACACACACACACACAGAGTGAGACTCATGTTTGCTCCAACTGATATCACCACCTCAGGCAACTGTGATGTTAAAATATTGCCACTGATTGTTTTTGACAAATGCCCTGGGATAGAATTGTTCTCATAGGGAGTTTTGAGTCAGGTCAAATAAAGATAAGCCTTGAGAATGGAACTTTTCCAGGGAGCTATCAGTCAAGTCAAATAGTGCCAATGCTCTAGTGATTGGGGCTTTTAGGGAACATCAAACCTATTTACACCCTTCATGGCTGCTAGGCTGCTGATTTTCACAGCTACTAACTAAGGTTGTGAGGCTGTTAGTTTTCAAAGTTGTGGCAGAACTGGTGAGAAGAGGATGAGAGTTGGGTAAATTAAAATGCTACAACGCCTAGTCTTATGAGATTCAATCATTTTTCTTTAATAAATGCTCTCCATATTGTTATAAACCTTTAGTAAATTTCCAGAGTTTTGAAAAAGTTAATTTTGAACATTTTTCCCTACTGTTATTACTGCTTTCATAGAGGATTAGACTTTTGGAGGTCCTTATTCTGTTATTCCAAAAGTAGTTACAGTTAATATAGTCTTACTGGGCTACTATATCAGTGTATATTTCTGGGGGATGTTTTTCCCCCTTTTGGGGGAATTTTACTGAATAACACTTTCTACACAGAATGATTTTACTTTCAACATTGCATAATTAAAACCCAAAATGCCTTGGAAGCAGAAATAAATATTTATAAGTATTTTTCAACCTACTAAGACTGTGTTTGCTTTTTTTTTCCTTGAGAATAAATGTTAAACATTGTTGGCTGTGAGGCTGAGTAATAAGAAAAGGAAAAGAGGTGGGTCAGAAGCCCTGTGAACAAATTCTTGATTATCCCATTGTACCATATGGTTTAGCCTTGGGCATCATATTTTTTAACACAACAATAGCAGGCCACCATAATTTGCTTTACAAATGGTATTAGGGCCATGTTTTAGGATTGAAAATAGTTTTTCTTGAAGATTTTTAAACCTTTTTCATTTTAAATTATTTTGCACTAAAATGGGTACCTGCATCTAAAAATGATATGACTACAATTTCCCTTTAGTATGATGTATTATATTATCAAACAGCAGCTATTTCAGAGACTTTATGAAGAAGGGAATCTGGAGAGAGTGTTAATCTGACCAGCTGTCTATATCAGTACACTCTACGAGAGACTGGCACAGGCATTTAATACATTTTACATTGTTAAATAATATTGAAATTTTGGAGATAAGATACTAGCCCTGTGTGAGTGTCCAAAGAGGTATTTTAGTTATTTAGTGTAGGTTTTCACATGTATATTCTTGAAACAGAAACAATCCAGTCCTAAGCTTAGCCTAGACATTGAGAACTGTAAACCATGCCTGCTATGCATTGAATTATATTCCCCCCAAATATATGTTGAAGTCCTAATCCTAATATCAGTGACCATGAGGTACCTAATATGCTTTTTTTTTAAGTTCCTCCTCTGTTTAAATGATAACTAAAAACAACATGAAATTGGTAAAAGCCAGGGCCACAGAGTATGAATTTTAGGGAGATTGGTAGTATTTGGTATTTGTTGGGTTGAGTGACCACAGAGATAATAGGATGAGGCTCTGGCAGCGTAGAGCATGTGGCACTGCTGGAGTTACTGAAGTCATTCTCTGTCGTCAACAACTTCAGAGACCACAGATGCATGAGGAAACACTTTGTGATGATAAAATTATTCCATATAATGAATTATGATAGTACTACATTTCTCAAATATTATCAATTACACACTTTAAAAAGTGAATTTTACTCTAACTAAATTATCCCTCAATAAAACTGATTAAAAAGAATAAGAAGGGAGAGAGAGAGAAGGAGAACTGCCAAGAGCGCCAACCTTTTAAGGAAAAGGATTTGGGCCATTTAATTGGACAAATGACTGCAACTACACAGGGAACCAGCTGAAGGCAGAGGATCTTGGAGGAGGGAATGTAGAAAAGACAACATCAGCCTCAGGAACAGTTTCAGAAAAAAAAGACTTGTGGCATTTTACCCACACTGTATCATGTACATGTTTATCTTGTCAAACTGATTTTCTCTTGCTTTCCTCTCTCTCTCCTTCTGTTATAAAAACTGTATACATGTATATAGTTTAAAGCTACTCAGTGGATATAAATGTTCAGTTATGCAAGATGATTAAGTGCTGTAGACCTGTAAAACAGTGTGTCTGTAATTAACAATATTCTTGCACACTTACAAATTTGTTAAGATCTTAGATCTCATATTAAGTGTTCACTAAAAAAATACTATATTGCTAAGTGCTCTGACCATAAATACATACATAGTGTATTGGTGCTTGTTGGGAAGACTGTAAGATGTCTATAATTTTCCAGACATCTTGCAGGCTAACAAGTTAGCCAGGCAAATGATTTCATGGAAATAGACAGAACACATGAAACTCCTGGATCAGAAACGAAAGTGTTTATCATTTATAGTATAGCCAGCAGCCTGAACTTCATGTTCCCGTTGTCTCCTCCCACCCCCCCAAACCCATGGGGGGTAAAGGAGAGAGGCCCTGTGGATGCTGCACATGTAGTGAGTTTGCATCAAAACTAAGGAACCCCAAGTTTAGGAAACCCCAATAGTTATTTAAAAATGAGTGCTCACAAATACGGTCCACGTTTGCCCCAGTTGGGCACCCTCTATTTACTATCCTGGTCAGTAAACAAATCCACCTGTGAATTAACTTTTGGGAGGAAATATTTATCATCCAAGACTGTCTGTCACACAAGTGCCCATGAAAATACAATTTGGAACAAGACCTTTCAGTGCTTCTTCTCAAAATGTGCAGAAACAAAGAGTCCCATGGAGAGATGTTTCCCAGCCACTGTTAATTTTATAATTAACCTATAACTTTACAGAACAGGGAATCAAGATAACAGCTGTATGGAAGGAGCAGTGGGCGTTACCAGACGTCCTTAACTTGGAGTCATGTATCCTAGCTCATGAGTTAGTTGAACCTTCTGGGGTTGAGATTTTACCAAGTGAGAGAGTTTCTTTTGATTCCCTTCCCTCCCTTCCTCCCTTCCTTTCTTTTTTCCTTTCTATCTCCCTCTCTCTCTCTCTTTAACATACTTTGATCATTATCATTTGTTGTTTCGCTACCTAACAGAATATACACTTTATTGATTTGTATAGCCTATTGTTTTAGTTTTCCTCTCCTGACCGACTATGAACTGCACAGTGGGAGGAACCTTTATCTGTAGGGTTCCCAGTGTCTAGCATCTACTACACAACTTATAAACATTTGCTAAATGAATCTCAGCAACTCAGGTGTATATGTAGTGGACATATGTCATTGCTTTTGCCACCTGGTGTGAATATTCTTTTCATCTGTGAGGAACTCACACCCAAGGAAACAAAACCTATTTACCAATATGACAGGATCAACCATCAAAATGTTTACTATCCCGACTCCCCCTGAAGCTCAGGTTTTGGCATGTGTTCTAGGCTGTCGTAATCAATAGGTCAACCCTAATCCTTCAAAAAGAAGCTAGTGATGCAGGAAAGCAGGCATGGACAGGATCCCTGTTGACACGGATGGTGGCAGCAGAAGAATCTAGTTCTAGCTCCCAGAGACAGCAGTGACAGCGCTGTCATCCAGCATTTGATAGCATGACGGGTGCCTGTGGTGTCATTCTCCAGGTGTGTTCACAGACCTGTTTACCAGTGTACCTGCAGGTCTCCTTCCTGGCTCCCCATACTCCAAACCTGTCTCTCTAGCCCTCCCAGAGACTTCAAGAGCAATTAAGTATTCTTTTAGTGAAAAATATTAATGTCTAAATTAACTAAAGTTGCTTACATTTTTGTATATCAGGGTACTAGGAAATTTTCAGCAGCATATAACACAAAAAACAGGTAAGAGCCATAGGTAGATTTTCAGATATTTTGGTCAGTGTCCCCTCTACCCCCTCAATAATGCACATAAAAATGCACACTAAAAATACACATAATAATAAATAAATAAATGTACGTGACAAATTGTAACCTGACGAGTACAGCAGCATAATATATTGAATTCCACAGATTTAGTGAGAGTATAAAAATCTAATTAAGAAAGAATAGTGTGGTATTATTTTTATTTAACGTGCAGAAGTGTGTTGATTTCAGTAATTGCTTATCCAGAGTTTTACAGGAGATCCCATGAAGATAACTTGCACTTTCAAAAGGAAGAATGCTCTATGAGTGACCTGGGAGATTTTAAGATTGACTTTAATGCTCTTTCTTCTCCCCATTTAGAACACCTCTCTAAATTATGTAATGCAGTCAGTTCAAAACTGTGGTAAAGGAAAGCTATAATAATACCCATCCTCTATTTCACTGTATTAGAAAAGTCTTAGTCCAAAACACATACATAATATTACAATACTAAGTCACTAAAGAAGAAACTTGGGGCCAGTCCCATTTGATCATATCTTAGAAGCTTCCTGTAGTGGAGAGTTTTCTATATAAATAATGCAAGGAATTTCAAAGGCCACATGCTTTTCTTTGCCTTTTCATATTTTATATCAAATTAATTTCAAACATGCAAATATTCCTTTCATAACTCAACGTGCTACAGTAAACTGAAGAACAATTTTTGGAAAGAGGAGGTGGCTTGGGTTGAACAGATTCCACACATTTCTGTACTAATTTGGGTTGACAGCTCAATGATTGTTCTATACTCAAAAGTTAAAACAGCAGAAACAAAGACAGGCGAGTGGCAGACACTTGGAGAAGTTCTCTACTTCCCTCTGCTGGACACTGTGAGATATCCATGCATTCGGCCCGCTTCTATCCCTGGGGCGGGGGAGCAAATACTGAGAAATGTTTGCTTTCTATATCACAATTCCTATGTGTTAGGACCAATGGAAAGGTATCAAGACAATTTATTTCAATACAGAACTGTTTAAAAATGTGCACTGGGAGTTATTTTTAGATTTCTGAATTGCTGAGATGATCAGAAATATTTATCTCTGAGCATGATGTTTTGGAAGGGTACATACAGGTTGGTTTGTCTCCTCTTTGTAATTTGCAAGGGATTTTCTTTGGCTTATCTGAAAGTCAACCAATTGATTTATTTCTGAATAACTAGTGGCCTTCCTGAACTTAGGATTTCCTTGGACTGGTCCTTAAGCAAGTAGGTTATTTATTGTTTTTGTCCTCAAATGATTTAGGAGACATTCCTAATATGAAAGGGTAATGATGAAAAATGGGCTTACAAAACAATTTGCTGCTATTTATTGGCAAGGTGAAACTGGAAACATAAGCTTTATCAGTGAGAGAAAACCAAGTCAATGAGGGTTTACTCAATTCTGCCAAGGTAAAAGACTCTTTTTATGAAAGTCACGATATGTAATCCAAAACAAGCATCTAAAAATTAAGGACAAAAATTTTTTGAAAATTAAGAAAAATGATTTGTCTCTTTCTGTCCATTCCCCCTCTATCTTTATCTCTATCTCTGTCTGTATTGATGTCTCTGTTTTTCTCCATCTTCTCCCATTTCTTATCAGTAGAAAATAGTAAGAATAAAACTATAAACTAGGAAGGGCAAGGAAAGTGGAGAAATATTGTAAAAAGCTCTAATTTGAAGTATGAGCTTATTGGTTTTTTAAAAAAGGATTTATCTATTTATTTTTAGAGAAAGAGGGAGCCCAAGCCGGAGGGACAGCGGGAGAGGGAGGGAGAATCTGAACCCCACTCTGCTGAGAGCAGAGCCCCATGTAGGGCTTGATCTCATGACCCTGAGATCATGACCTGAGCCGGAATCAAGAGTTGGAGACTTAATCATCGCCACCCAGGTGCCCTTCTGGGCTTATTGTTTAGCACTTATAAAAGCAAGCATAGAAAATAAACTATGAAAAATTCTGCTCTGTGTTTTCAAGATCTACATTTTGGGAGGAGCTAGGTAATTAATTGCACTTGGAAAGGCATTAAAAGGAAAATAAGCAGCCTTTCAATATTCTGAGAGTGAAAAGTGATGTCATGAGATACAAGAAGAATCTGGATACAAAGGTGGAAGTGTGTCACTGGCATTGGTCATCCTGCTTAGCAACAAAAGAGGGAAGGGGGCATCTGGGTGCCTCAGTCAGTTAAGCGTCTGCCTTCAGCTTGGCTCCTGATCTCAGGGTCCTGGGATCGAGCCTCACATTGGGATCCCTACTCTGCGGGGAGCCTGCTTCTCCCTCTCCCTCTGCTACTCCCTCTGCTTGTGCACTCTCTCCTCTCTCTCTCTCTCTCTCTGTCAAAAATGAATAAGTAAAATCTTTTTTAAAAATGTATAAAGAAAAAGAGGGAAAGCAGACTGAAAGGTGAAACGCCCCAAATGTCATTTATCAGCATGTTATTCTTTCCCATGGAGTTGCTGTGGGAAAGAATAAGATAGATATTAGACCCTGTCTATCTTTAGGGAAATCTCATAGTAGTCAGGATCCCACAGGCAAATAGAAACCATCTTGAGGATTTCAAGAAGGAAAGAATTTGATAGAGAAAATTAAACAACAAAACCGTTGGAAGAGCTGAGGATCACAGACCCTTAAAGCCTGAGCAAGGGACTCAGGAAACCAGAAAGAAATGACGGTGGTGATCTTGGTTGTCCATACTGCTAACTGATTCACCATGGGCTTCCAGTTCTTTGAAGATCATGTAGCCAGTCACTTCTTCCCCCATGTCTTTTGACCTAAAAAGTTTTTCTCCATGTAAATTTTCACATTTTTACTAGTTATGTTTGTCCTTAATCTTTGTTGCTTCTGGAATGTGTGTCTTACTTATGAAGATTTTCCCCTGATCCAAAATAGCAAAGATATTATTCTGCATTGTTTCTCTATTTTTCATAGTCTTATTTTTTAAGTTTAGATTTAATTCATCTGGGTTTTATTTTTACATATTATCCTACCAGGCTGAACTGCAGAATCAACCTGCAAAATTTTATTTTAAATATCCCATAGACATTTTTTATTGTAGCTTCAATCATTATGATATTGAACCTTTGTAAAACATAGTGTCTCTCAATGTAGTAAGTCATCTTTTTGATCTATCAGGAAAATGCTATGGCTTTCTTTATTTAAATTTCATTCCTTTCTTCTACCTAGGTGTATTCCTATGTACCTTTTATCTTTTTTTAAAGGAATCTTTTCTTTTCTTTCTTCCCAATTTGTGCTTACTAATAAAAATGTTGATTTCTATGTGGTATTTTGGCCTCTAGGAACACTCTTAAACTCACCTGTGATTTTTACTTATTTTTCTATTGAGTCTCACGTTTTTCTAAGTCTGGATATCCAATTTGTCTCGTCCTTTCCTACTATGTATGCCTGATGTTTTTTTCCTTGCCTTACTGCAGTCAGTAAAACATTTAATACACTGTTGAATGTCTGGCAGAATAGCAGGTACCTTGTTATGTTTCCACCTTTTATTGGAAACCTTTCAAATGTTCACTTGTTAGTTCTCATTTTGCTGCAATTTTCTAATATATATCATTAAGGGAATTTTCCACCCATTCCGAGGTCAAATATTTTCATCAGTAATGTTTGTAAATTATCAACTTATTATGGGATGTATTGAAATCATTGCATTATGTGGGTGGTGGTGGTGATGGCAGCGGCGGCAGCAGCGGTTCTTCTTCTTCACTCTATAAATCTAGCAAATTATTTTAATGGTTTTCCTTGTACTAAACCCTTTGCACTTTTTCTCATGGATCTTCAGTAGAAGCTATCAGTTCTAGTTATTGTTTTAGAGCCTCTTCTTTGAACTACTGAGTTTCCTGATCTGAGTTAGCAATTAATAATATTCGTTGCTATTGTATTGTTATTGTTAATTTGCTTGATCTACTTATCTTGTCAAAGCTCTTAATCAATGATACTTTCTGCAGACATTGAGCCCTAAACTTTCTTTTGGCTAAGCGTGGGGCATGGGGAGGGGTTACTCTAGACTCTCAATCTTTTTTGTGTGTTAGTGGAGAGAATTCATCCTCTCCAAGCCACGTGGAAGGGGAGAAGTTCTGTCCTCCCAGACAGTTTCCCTGGCAGGGTAAACCTTCTCTGAGATTTACTCCCAGACAGCATATCATAGCTTCCCCGTGGACTGAAGGAATCTAATCTAGTTAGCTGCCTGGGATTCCTAGTGAGTAGTGTAACTTCTGATCTTCAACCTCATGTCTGTTAAACAGACAGGACTTCCGTCTTCGTGTCTTTCATTCTATCCATACTGTAAACAGTGATGGACCAAGAAACATTTCACTCCACCCTGGCAATAAAACCTAAAGGTTGAGTTACTTATTATGCTGAATTCTGTATTATCTGCTTAGTAAATTCTCATTGTCTCAGATTCTTTAACTGTAAATGGGGATAATAGCAGTAACTACATCTAAGAGTCATTGTAAGGATTTAACAGGCAACATATGTAAAGCACTTGGAACGGTTTCTGACTTCCCCGAATTGGATGTCTAACTGCAGATAGATAAAATTGTATATATAAACTGGAAGTTAAATTTATTTCCTTGTGATTGTAGAATTGGAATTGAACTTCGCCTTATATGTACCGTTCTAGGAAACTCGCTCCAAGGTACTTACATGTTACTACCTATTGTTGCACAGCAAATAACTAAAAAATTAGCAGTTTAAAACAAAACACATCTATCAAGTCACAGATTCTGTGGGTCGAAAGTCTGGGCACAGCTTGGCTGAGTCCTCTACTTAGGACCTCACAGCATTGCACAGTGTTGGTGGGCTGTGTTCTCATAGGGAGGCTTTACTGGGGAAGAATATACTTAAAAGCTTATTAAAGTTGTGCGCAGAATTCATTTCCATGTGCCGGTAGGACTGAAGGCAGCTGCCAACCTCTACAGACCACACTCAGGTCCCCAAAGAATCAAGTAGTCTTATAAAATGTAAATTCAAAAGTGACATCCCTATTATCTTTGCAATATCCTATTGATGAAAAGCAAACCACAGGTCCCACCCACAATTGAAGGGACAGGATTAGACATGGGTACTAATACTACCCAGGTGGTGTCCTGAGGAGACACCCTCCATACTGCCCACCACAATATGAGTTTGTGAAATCTACATAGAATAGCAAATGTCAATGATTCTGTTAAATAATTTCATATAAGATAGTATATGTGCTTTTCATTTTTCCTTTATAGAAAATGGATGTTCCATACAGTGTGTCCTATTTTCTGTGTTATTTTTCATCTGATAAGACATTTTGAACATGCTTAGTGTCAATGAATATTTTTTGCACAATATTATTTCTGTCATGGTTGTGTTTTAGACCAGACTTTGCAAGGGCGGGCTTGCATATTGGTTGAGAACATGGCATGGTTCCTCCAGATGTTAGACAATCTTGGGACCTTGTGTGTCACTTTATCTTCCTGAGAGCTCATCACCCTCTTTACAAATGTGGATAATAAGTTACCACTGAATAACATATTATGACAGTGAAATAACATAATAACTGGAAATATAAGAGCTATCATTTCGCCATCACAAACTTATTCAATACATACTTTTTAGCATTTAGACTTTTTCAACTTCATGTAATATGCAATAGTACAATAAAAATTCTATTTAAGAAGCCTTGGACAATATCTCTGTCTTCTCAAAATAAACAACTGAAAGTGGAATTTCTGCATGAAAAATGTACATAACTTTAAGTAACATACTGCAAAATTGCTTGCCAGAAAATAAATGCCAATTTTCACTCCCACCATCATTGTGTAAAAATGTCTTTATCCCACATCCTGACCAACATCGAGCATTACCATTCTCTAAAAAGAAGAAGAAGAGGAAGGAGAAGAAGAGGAAGAGGAAGAACAAAGAGAAGGAGGAGGAGATGAAGAAGAGGAAGGAGAAGGAGGAGGAGGAGAAGAGGAAGAAGAGGAAGAGGAAGGGGAGGGGGAGGAGAAGGAGGAACAGGAAGAAGAATAAGAAGGAGGAGGAGAAGAAGAAGAGGAGGACGAGGAGGAAGAGGAAGAAGAATTATTTTGTATACCAAAACATGGTACCACATTGCCTTAACTGGGGTTTTTGTGTTATTTTCCTACATATTTCCTTTTTTATGAGTAATATTTCTGAACATTTTCCTCTGCACCTTTGATTTTTTTAATTAAACGATATTAATTACTTGATTCTGAAATATGTCCCAGGTTTCTTCCAGTATGACTTTTAAATCTCGTCTTTCACATTCTCAAATGTTAAATCTATAAATGTGCTATATTCCTGGCTTTAGTTTTTTTTCCCTTGAAATAATATAGTTACCTACTTTCATTTTAAGAATTTTGTTTTATTGTTTTCAAATTATCTAAGAATTATTTTAGCAGATGTCTTAGGTAGGGTCCTCTGGAAGAGCCTGGGACAGGGTTTTTTATTTGCAAGTGATGTACGGAAGATGGACTTTCAGGAGAAACCTGGAAGGGGGTGAGAGAAGCCAGGTAGAGAAGAAGAAGGTAAGCCGGGCTGAGTTTCCAGAAGTCTGCCCTCAGTGTCTTCCCTTGGGATTTTCTGGAGCTTAACTAGCACTGCAGAGCCCTTCCCCACCCTGAGCTGGGCACTCCCACAGAACTCAGAGGCACCTCCTAGTAGAGAGGCGGCTCCAGGTACCTCAAAGCCAGCCCCTGGAGAAATAGGAGCCTTTGGTAGCTAGACCACAACCCATGACAGGTGGGCAAAGGAAACCAGTTAAAAGTGTCCTGTGATAATGACCTTATTGAAATATTTACTCTTTTTTTATATTTTTTATTTAAATTCAATTTAGCTCACATATACTGTATTACTTGATTCAGGGGTAGAATTTAGGAATTCATCCGTTGCATAGAACACCTAGTGCTCATTGCATCTGTGCCCTCCTTCATGCCCATCACCGTTACCCCATCCCTCTGCCCGCCTCCCCTCCAGCAGCCCTCAGTGGGTTTCCTAGAGTCAAGAGTCTCTTACGGCTTGTCTCCCTATCTGTTTTTATCTATCTATAAGTATAATGTTTAAATAATAACCACAGCATCATTCGCCAGAGTCAGCTCTTCCTGCTTCTACTGATATTTCTTGCAGTTCTCCTGCCTTAAGATTCAGTAGGAGCATTGGTCGAGTAGAGATAATTTAAGTGATAGATAATAATGCTCTCATCCCCTCTCCTTCTCAGACACTGGCCTGATTTCCTAGAAAGGCCTCTTGAATTCTCTCTTCCCTCAGTGAGATCTTTCCCAGAACACTCCTCCATTCTGGGTGAAACTAGATTCCTCCTAGACCCAGCCACCTGTCCAGGAAGTATGCCCTGGTCCAGAAAATAATGCAGTGTAAGCTTGTGCTGAGACCCTTGGGACGTACGGAGGGATTTGCTTTCTTCTTTATAGTAGACATTTTATTTTTTAAAAATCCAAATGGGTATGAATAGAAAAATCACATCAAAGTGTATTGAAATATTAGCTTTTTTTTCTGCTTTGTTTTTCCTGACTTTGCTTCTTAATTTGGGGACAATTTCACTTTTCAATGAAAGTGTTCAGATTAACTCTATCATGAGTGGTAGCAGTAAAGATTGAAAGCCAGAATTCTAAACAGGAAAGCAAAGAAATTTGAAATCTCTTCTATATGAAGAGTAAAGTACAAGTAAGGTGTCAATTATATAGTCAGAGACTCTTCCAGTGCCATGTTTAGTCAAAGAAAATTCTTTATAACATGACTTGTGCCTGTGGACTGCAGCCAGAGTCCTGCACCTCCTCCCCCAGACCTTGCTCCAGCCCTACTAAGCTCAACTGTTCTTCAGAAGCATGCTGTTCCCTTCACAAATCATGCCGTTCCTTGTCAAAATTTCTCTTTTCTTCCCCAGATACTTTTATATCGGTTTTTCCTAGAAGCCTAGCCTCCAGTTGAAGTTAATTACCCATTCCCGTGTCTTCCTGGCATTCCGGGCCACACCACTAATCATGCCTGATACACTTTCTTTAATCTTTTCCTCTATTCCTATTAGAAAATAAGCTTCTTGAGGATAGTGATTATGTCTCATTTTCTTACCCCCGTCCTCCCCGTGACTAGCATAACACCCACACCTACCAAGTCACGTTCAGTTACCAGGAACTTTCTCTTGAAATGTCCATCTTTCAGTAATGGCTTTTTCTACTATGTCAGCGGTCAAGTCAGAAGGAAACAGCGTGGCCTCATTTCCCTGTGGTTGCATCTCCAGTTGTTCACATCACACCCCTGAGGAGCAGCCCTTATGTGCTTAAAAATTTTCCCCTTTTCCACATCCTCTTCTCCTTTAATGATCCTTGTTCCTTGATGTTAATTTGTACGAGCAGCGCCGTGTGCGGGCAGCCCTCCGTCCTTGGCCCTCCGCCCTTGGCCCTCCGCCCTTGGCCCTCCGTCCTTGGCCCTCCATCCTTGGCCTTCCACTGCACACGTCCATTGTATGTGTCCTTCCCATCAGCCCAGAGTCCCAGTGAATCATGCAAACAGGAATCTAGGTGCTGCCAGGAAGGGACTTTATAGACGGGATTGACCTCTACAACTACTTTACTTTAAATAAGGAGGTTTTCCTCACTAATTTGACTGGATTTGATCCAAAAAGTTGAAAGCACTGAATTACAGAACTGAGGTTTCCATGAGGAAGAAAAAAATTCCGCCTGTGGATGGAAGCTTCACCTCCTGCCCGGTAGTTTCTGACTTACTCTTCCTGACAGTCCGCCGTCTGGATTTTGACCTTGCTTGCTAACCTTTGCAGTCATGTAAGCCAATTCTTCCAGTCTCTCTCTCTTACTCTCCCTCTCTTTCTCCATCCATCCATTTATCTGGATTCTTTTCTCTGGTGGAACCCTGATAATATAATCACATGGAATCCTGTGTGAAATGCACCTTAGAGTGTTCACATGACTATAAATATGGGTGCTGGCTTTTTTTTCACATACCTTCTCCAGCAGACCTGACCTTAAGAGGCCAGCCTCAGTAGGCTGTATCCTTTATCCACAGGCTTTATCCTCTGTGTGCAGGTGAATTCACCCCAGAGTAGATACTGGCAGCAGACCCGAGGGTTAGAGGGGGAAGAAATTGGGGTAATTATTCCTCCAGCTTCTTTGAAGCTGAGCCAAAGTTTGGTGTTCCTCCACCATGACTTCTGGAATAAGGCCACAGCTCCTCTTCCGCCTACTTGTACCTCCATGTTTAGGAGTCATAGTGACTCCCTGATGTTATTAGCCACAGGGTGATGCACCATCCCAAACTGGTTTCCTTAAATTAATCCTGCCCTCCCCTTTTCAAATAGATTTCCAGTATGGTCTCTCCAGTGCCTCTGCTGATACAACCACATAGGGGAAGCATTAAGAACAGATGAGATGGGAATGACTTGAAAGCATGAGCCTGACTACAAATCGAGAGAATACACAGACCCCTCCCTACTGCCGCATCCTGCAGACATGCTGTGTCAGCAAGACAGGAAAAGGTAGCAGGTGATAAAATTAGGTTTATTTGATCCTCTGTCTACCTTAAGAGGACAATTTAAAAAAAAAATAAAAAAACAAGTAGCTAAGTCACAAACAGTCCTCTGGGAGTTTAAAGGACCATTGCTAAAATAAACATATCATACAGCTCCTCTGATACGAAGTATCTTAACTTTATAACTTAAACATTTTCATCCAAGAATTTCAAAGCAACTTTTCAATGCAAATGACAAGAACATCAGACCAAATCTGGGCCTCTAGACTCAAACAGACTCCTTATGTAACTACAGAGACTACCTTCTGTTTTAAGGGAATTTTTAAATCATTCTTACAATGTGTGCTTTGTTAAATATCACAGCTGTCAGTTCATTTCATCAGCATTAGTCTTTCTTAATGCCACAAATAAAAATTATCAGGTTTCTCAATTCTCTCTTAAAATTGTGTCTAGTTTATCCTGCATTCTTGCCAGAAGCCAGAGGAAAGAAAAAGCAGTTTATATGTTATGGGGCATCTTAAGTACTGTATTTCTTGACCAGCTAGCGATATTTTAAGAACTCAGTTTGTTACAAAGATTTCTTGATGGAGAGATATAATAATAAATAAAGATATAAGTCCTTATATTAATAGCATTTAGAGTTATTGAAAGCATTTCTTGAGATCCTTTTAATGATCTACAATAAATCGAATGTAAAAGGTCAAGTAAGCAAGTCACAATTGTACATAAACATTTTCATTAAATATTTTTTAAAATCTGACTCCCTTTAACAGTTTAGAAATTTAAGGGCTTCAGGCACTATTGATTTTAAAACAAGGCCTCGTACACTAAAATATATGGCATTAGACAAGTTTATGTGCCAAAGTCTAGAATAAGGACTTAACCTGTCACAGTGTTATATTTTATATTCCTAATAAAGGTTTGAAAATCATTTAGTTTGGTTCAGAGAGATTAGTTCTAGGTCTATTTCTGAACATGCTTTATGTGCCAGAAACTTTGCTGGGCTTGAAAACACTTGGGAATAAAAATATAAAAAGCTAGACACGCAGACATATAAGCAAACAATTTCAGCTCAAGTTGATGACTGGTCTTGATGGTGCATGTCACAAAGCGTGGACACCATGTGCACATTTGGGCCTGTGCCTGCCTGAAAGAGGCAGGCAAGACTTTACAGCAAGGGAGCAACAGAACCAAGATGAAGAACGATGTGGAGCTGGCCAGGAAGGAGAGTGGAGGAAGATATTCAAATAGCTCTCAGCTGTCATCCACCTGCTCACATCTCTGAAAAGTGTATTTTCAGCTCAAGTGTATCTGCCACCTCGACACTCATGTCCAGTGGCCAAGACGTGTCTCTATTTAGATGTCCCAGTGAAACCTCAAATTTGCTGTATCCAGTCTCATCTCTTTCTAGTCTCTCGGTAACCTATTCCTTCTCTGATTTTCCCCACATCGGTAAATGTTATCACCTTCTTCCCAGTTAAACAAACAACACTGTTGGATATTAGCTTTGAATCCCCATTTCCTTTCATATCTTCTAGTGAATAAGTTACCAACCGTAGCCAATTCTACATGTGTTATTTCTTCTAAAAGACGCAGTTTTTTGTCCTTATGTTTTGTTTCAAGTCTTCACATTTTCCCCCTTAAAATATTATAGCAATATCTTAACTGGTCATTCTACGTCCGTCACTTTACTTCCATTGTGTTCTCCACACTACGACTAAAGCTGCCTCTCTGAAAGCTATATCTGATGACCTCTCTCCCCTGTTTGGAGTCCTTGAGTGGATTCTCAAGGTAGCTGAAATCATAGCATAAAAAGCCCTTCATGACTTGAATCACCCCCCCTTTCTCCTTTCCATCTCTGTACTTCGAGATGTAAATGTTCTACTAATTTAAGTGACCTTGAAATCTCTTTCCACCTATAACTAAATTATTTTTGCCTCTCAAAATTCTGTTCAGGTGCCACCCTCCAAAAGGACTCTTCCAATCTGTATATCATAATTCACACTTTCCTTCCCATGAAGACCCTCCCTCCCTCCCTTAAGCAACTAGGAATTGTCACATTGCATTTAAACTGTCTCTTTTTGGTTCTCTTTTCCTCATTAGACATTGAGCCCTAAGGTACATCTTGACCATATCAGAAGTAAATATATTGGTCACAACAGCTGGTAAATAGTCATTTCTTTGTTAATATATTTTTTCACATAAAAAGTCTAGTTTTGTTCTCTATCAAGGAATTTAAATATGGGGTAATTTGTTGAAAATTTTCCTTTAGGGCAGCCACGCTTTGTTTTTTTTTTCCACCTAGTTGCCACATACTCCTTAAAAGGGTGCTATGAGAAATAAAAGAAGTAAAAACCAGGTAAATGACAGCATTCTTCAAATTGAACATTTAGAAAAGAAAAATATACATTTATTCTAAAAATAGGTATTGAGTATCTATATTTTGGATGATGTGCCAGAACTGAAACTAGCAACAATTAGAATAGCACAGCATATATCCATGAGTTTGCATGAATTTACATTGTTGTGTTTAGTGCTTGGACACAAGTTACCTGAGTTTGAATTGGGATTCAAACTCTTATACTTCCTCACTATGTCAGTGGGCACCTCTGCTTTATCCTTTCTAAAGTTACAGAGTAGGAACGTGTATAATGAATTTACAGTAATAGTATAACGTATCATGATTTATTAGAGCTTTCACGTTCTTTATCTCATTTAAAGAAGCTTTCTCAGATTGACATTCTACTCTATTGAACTTTGGTTACAAATTTAAATATATTAACATATGTAAAGTTCTTAGATGTTTTCCACAAATATTGTTATTATCAGTGCTGTTATTTGAAGCCTAAATTGAGTCTATCTGCCCAGAACGTATCACTAGTGAGACTCCAGCTCCAGCTCCTTTGTTTCTTCTCCACACAGCACAAAGGAACGCGTATTGATATGAGAATCCTTTTGGAAGTGAGAAAAATATTATAAAATTAGATTATGGTATTTCATAATTCTGTAAATAAACTAGCACTCATTGAATTGTACTCTTTATTTTTAAAGATGTATTTGTTTTTGAGAGAGAGAGAGAGAGAGAGAGGGAGAGAGAGTGTGTGAGTGAGGGGAGGTGCAGAAAGAAGAAAATCCCAAGTACACTCCCCACTGATCAGGGAGCCCCACAGGGGCTTGATCTCAAGACCCTGAGATCATGACCTGAGCTGAAATCAAGAGCCAAATGCTTAACTGACTGAGCCTCCCAGGTGTCCTTGAACTGTGCATTTTTAAAGGGTGAACTTCGTGATAGGTATGTTGTAGGTCAGGAAGGTCATTTTAAAAACAGAGAACTAAATTTAGAAAATTGGACACCTACCAAATTAGTTTTCAAAGGAATGAATGAGTGAATTTGAGAAAACAACTAACACTGACAAGGATTATGTTATTTCCAGGAAATAAGCAGGCCTCTCTTTAAACTGCACCTTCTTTCCTTCTGGCTCACTGAAGACCATGTTAAAAAAAAAAAAATTTGCTGACTTAGTTCTAGGCTTATTTTTAGTAATTGTATAAGGTGAGCATTTTGATAAGCTAATTATACTTGACTGTCATCTAGTGGTAAAAAAGGTAACTGCTATATTTTAAGGACATTTAGAATGATAATCTCATTCACTGGGACTGCCGATTATAGATTTCAAAACTCCTCATGTGATCCACGTCACTCAGCTCTCACAAAAGTGCTTTGAGATTCATATTATTATTATACCTATTGTGGAAAATAGCAATATATAATATATATATATATCTACTGTTGATTTGTCTCCCTAGTACCTACCCTAGTATCTCACTTTTTTTTTTTTTTTTTGGTTGGGGGAAGTTGGGTATGATAATCACAGAAGGCTGAATTTCTGGCCACAGAAGTCAGCTTAGGACCCCCCAAATGTCCTGATTCACTTGCCTCAGGTGATGGAAAGAGCAGTAGCTTGTGGGTTGGGCAGGTGACCCAAACTGACCTGGTCAGTAGCTCTTCTGAGATTTTCAAACATAGGTAATTAACAGAAAGTCCCTTTTCTCTTCAATCATAAGCTGTACATCTGTCAATTCAGAGCTGCCTATGGACATGTATCCTTCTTGATGGTAAAGCTAGTATTAGACAATATAACCATCCTGAGAGAAAATCAGAAAAAAAAAGAGACACCCAATGCAAACACTCATGGAATCCAACTTTAGGATCTTGGAGCTCCCCACAAAATAAACCCTCTCCTTGTCATCCCTGTGGTGTGGTACCTGGCCAATACATTTATTTTTTCCTCAGGATTCAACAAATTGAATTTCTGTGGCTTACAGTCAAACAATTCCTTCAAATACAATGTATAAATGAAACAATGGCTTGACTACATTAGGATACTAACAAGTGGAGTTTGAAGCTGAGTTAGGCTCAGAGTTCTTTGGATAATAAGTTTTGTGCTCTTTCCACCAAACCACACTCTCCTAGAAGTACACTTTAGTTATTATCATTATCATTATTATTTGACTTTTTAACATAAATTCCAGGACTATTCCATTAAGAGGTGGTTTCTGCCTCCAAAAGCATTCTTATCTTGGCATTGATACTTTCATCAACAAATATTATCATACAATTTATTCTCCCAACTTTAAATTTTCCACTCATCCTCTATGTCCATAAACCATTCCTTCTGACCCCAAAGAGAGATAAGGTAAACTATCCTGGCCTCATCTAGGTAAGATAAGGTTTGCAGGCCCCTACCACCATATCAAGAGAAGAGAGATCTCTCAAATATCCAACTAGTAATCTTGATCAAAAATGTACATCCAGTGAAGCCCTCAACCCTCATTCCCAGTCACCTAGGAAAACTGGACAGCAATTCTAGATAAATGTGCCATTTATCTGCTTCCTATATCTTGAATATGGATTTTTAAATTATATTTTTCTCAAAATAAAAGATACTTTAAAGGTAGCCTGTACACTCTGGGACTGAGTGGCACAGCCATTTGAGTGTCTGACTCTTGGTTTCAGCTGGGATCAGCACAGAGTCTGCTTGAGACTTTCTATCCCTCTGCCCCTCCCTCCCTGCCCCTCACCCCCTCTCTAAAATAAATGAATTTTGGAAAAAACTGTAGCCTCCACTCATTTCTTGACTTTTTACTCAGTCTTCTCTCTGCCTACAATACAGACCTCAGATTCTGTTACAATGCATCCAAGACATCTAGCAATAATTCAGCTAACATCCAAAGTAGATTTTAAGTCAAGGTTCAAGTTCAGCATCATGACTTGGGTTGTTATTTGACACATATCTGTTACAATGTTTACATGTTAACTTTCATGGAAAGTTCCCAGGATAGAATTTTGACACTATCATCTTTGACATGTAAACTATTTTTCAACTGGGATATCACCTTGAAAATATGATGAGGTAAGAATCCAGGAAACAGAATCCAACCAACAGAAAAAAATAAGGTGACTTTTTCCCTAAGCTCATGTTCAAATTTTACTAAATAATTCCTGAATAGCTTGACTTTCATCATTGTTTATATTTAAATGTATCAATGAATTCCAGTTATCTTAAACCAATATCCATGATTATATTAATAACTGATCTGTTTGTCTGTCCTTATGCCGATACCATGCTGTCCTGATTATTAGCTATGTAGTAAGTTTTAAAACCAGGAAGTAGAAGTCCTCCAATATCCTTTCTTTTCAAGATTGTTTTGGCCCTTCTGGGTCTTTTTCATTTCCATGTGAATTTTAACCAGCTTTCCAATTTCTGCACAGAAGTTAGAAAGAAGTTTGGTAGAGACTATGTTGAGTTTATAGACCAATTTTGAGAATATTGCCATTTTAACAATGTTAATAATACACTATCAATAATTAATAATAATTAATGGAATTCATTTCAGTGACATATTATATTGTCATTAAAACCTGTCATCAGAAATAAATATAGATGTTTTGGTAATTTCCTGAAAGATACAGAGTCCCCTTTGCTGTAGTTAACATTGTGGCCCACCAAGACAGAAATAAGCTTTAGTCAGGTTGCATTAGGCATTAGCTGATAGAAAAAAAAAATATCTAACAGTAGCTTTAAAAAAAGGGTTCTCCTCCCCACAAAGAAAAACTGGGGAAAATCCTATTTATGCTGGTCCAGCTCTTCATCTATGCCACTAGAGACCAAGATTTCTTTCTTTATGCTCCACTATCCTTAAAATGTTGGCTTAGATCCCATGATCTTACTCCAAAGATTGCCAGATGAGAGGGAAAAGGAAGAAAAAAGAAAAAATCTGAGGGACAGAGGGGGACAAAAAGGTAAAGGATTTTCATGTTTTATTCATGAAAAAAACCTCCTCCTAAGATTTATGCCTACAACACATTTTCCAAAACTGAGTCACATAGCCACTTCTAGCTTTAAAGGGGACTCCCCATTCTAGTTTCTAAATTTCATAACTTCAATAGAAACAGACAAAGGAGGAAAAGGTTGTAATTGAAAGTTGACTCACCCAATCCAGAGAGTCTGCCAAACTTACTCTTCAACATGGTAGAAAGAACATAACTGTTTACCTTCCCTTTCTCATTTAAGATTCTCATTTAAAGATTTCCCCAAGATTCTCATTTAAAAAAAAAAAAAAGAAAGTCAAACAAAAACTATAAGGAAACACATAAGTCAATAATACAGCTGGAAGAAGGAGGAGGAGGAAGGGGTGGGAAGTTGGGAGGAGAAGAGGAAAAAGATCTAATAGCACTTCCTGAGGGATCAATGGACCACAAGAAGCCAAACAGATGAGGGTGAGTCAGAAACCAGAGTAGTAAAAACACCACAACACATGTAGTATCCCCAGCACATAGGGATAAAAGCCTTTCTTCAGAAGGAACTCACAAGCCTCAGAGCCACTTCAATAATGGTACACAAGTACAAAGGACCAGAGCTAGCCACAGGGTAGGTAAAGGGGTAATTATTGAGAGGACTCTCTGCCACACTCCATCTTGTATCTGGGTACAAAATGGTGGCTGTAGTTTGTCCTCAGACTAAAGCACAAAAAATGCTCTTTGAGCAAAATAAGATCTGTGGGAGGGTGAGGAGCCTTTAGGGTAGGCCTGGGAGTGCGAGATAAAAAGAGGTAACAGGTAAGAAAATTTTAGAACTGGGGCACCTGGGTAGCTCAGTAGGTTAAGCATCCCACTGTTGATTTTGGCTCAGGTCTTGATCTCACAGTGGTGAATTCAAGCTCCATGTTGGGCTCTTCATTGGGTGTGGAGCCAGCTTTAAAAAAAAAATCTGTAACTCAGTATGGAGAAGGGAAACAGGAAGACAACCCTGGCTATTAAAGAAATACATTAAAGTTCTCCACGATGAATGTAAAGTTTCTGCAGTTATGCACTTTCCCAGATTCCTTATCTGCTTCTCACCCAGACATCACCAGGGAAACCCAACGGTCCAGAGACCACCCGTGAGCAGCAGACAGAGCACTTGGCTCTCTTTCAGCAGGTATGTCTGAAGACCGGGTTAGCATTCTGCAAGACAGAGTCCAGGAAGTCCCCCAGGACACAGAAAAGAGAAGAAACAAATGAGAGATGAGTTAAGAATGGTAGAGACTAGATGGAGCAGATCCAACATCCACGTCACCAAAGTCCCAGGAAAAGAAGAAAAAAAGGAAACATTAAATGGGGACATGGCATTGTGGGGCAAGAAGTAATGATTATGACTCAATCAACAATTTGTCAAAGAAAAATTTCTACAAATTTCTACAAACCGAAAAACAGAACAAGTTTTAAGATTAAAGTGGCCCTTTCTGGCAATAATAAAGAAAAAACATGGAAATGACTGTTACCGAAAGATATTTCTATAGCTTCTAAACTCAAAAAATGTAGAGGAAAAAAATCAAAACAGCATCAAATTTCGCAGTTGAAATAGCTAACAAAAAGCTATTAACATTTTTTTTAATTCAGAGGGAAAAATTGAGTTAGAATTGTTATTCCTCCAAATTATCAATGAAGTATGAAGACAAAGATATCATAGAACATGTTAGGACTCATAACTGTTGCCACCAACAATGCTGTTGTCGGAAAATAAGTATCAAAGATCCCCTGCAGCAAAAAAACCCCCCAAAAAACAAAAGAAAACAAGAGAGAGGAGAGCTAGAATTTAAGCAACGTGAGAGGCCATAAATTGTGAAACTGTGAAATCTTAAAATGTATTTACAGTATAAAAGTGCAGGTTACTGAAATTATCAGAAAGTATTGCTTTCTGATGCAATAATTAATTGTCTGTAAGTAGCATTTGACTGAATTAAAATGGCCAATAGTTAACGAAAGTGAAAAATGAGGTAAGATAGTTTCCAAATATCCCGGCTTATTCAAAGTAGGAAGCTTATGCATACTCATTATTTTATTATGATTCTTAAACAAATGTGTAAACATGTTTCATTAAGCTTTAACTGTAACCATTATAACAATAAAGATAAGATCAAGTACATCTAACCACTAGAGGAAAATAAGGGAACAACATATTTTTTATGTTTTCCCTGACAGTTATATATTGCTTATTATAATGTTCCAAGCACTGTTCATTTACTACTCATAACATTGCTATGAATGATTTTCTATTAATATCCCATTTCACAGATGGTTTATAAATCATGATAAATAAAAAAATAAAAATAAATTGACAAGGAAAAAGTACAAACATAGGAGGAATCCAAATACTTGGAAAGAGTTACATTCCTACCGTAAGGCAAAGATAGTTTCAGATTAAGCAGAATAAATCCAGCCACATTCTATTTGTAGGATAAAACACTTAAAGGATGATACTGGAATACTGAAAATGAACAAAAGGAGATTTTACTTAGTGGGAGATAGCTGTCATCAGCCTTTAATAAGTCACCAAAGGATTGAAACTATAAATGCAGCACTAATTTTAAGTAATTATATTGACTTTTATCCTATTGAACCATGGTGGTAATGCTGTGAACATAAACATCCATCTCTCCACGACCCTCTGGAAACTGTGCTCATTGAATATTTGGTACTTTTATTCACTGTGCCCAGGGAGGGGCTATCTGCTTCTATTATTTGGAACCGTGCTCTCGGAACCTGGACCAAGATAATCAAATAAAAGAGATACTGCTCCTTGATGCTTCTCTTTGTGAAGACATGCTATCTCCAAGTCTGTGCTCCTAGACTTTTGTGGTTCACAGCAGAAAATAGGATGTTCAGTGAAGCTGCGCTTGAAAAGGCCAGTGTTATTTTTCTTTGTATTTTAGCTTGCCCTGTAAGCGATCTATATCATATATTCTCCAAGGTACAAAGGGGCTTAATTTACAAAATCTTCTAAGTAACTGATTACTTTTACAGTATGGGTTCACATACTGGATGATCTGCTGTAACACACTTGAGGAGAACAAAAGCAAAGAAAGAAAAGATTCTTTAGTTTCTCTATTTTCTGAAAAATACAGAGAAATAAGGAAATTCATAGGAATTAAGGAATTTCATGATACTAAGGAGCTATCAAATCATCATTTTGTGAAATGCTATTTAATAAGCGCATATTAAATATTAAATAAGCTGCCATCCCCTAACGTTCAAACTTATTTTCTTCATAAGGGGGTTTCTCTGACTTGTCAGATGTCTCTTGGAATGAAGAAATTAATGAGGTAAATCTGGACTCACCAGTAATGCTATTCTCTCTCATTCCCTTGATTATATTCAAGATGAAGAGATTATAACCTCCTCCTAAATGAAAAAAAAAAAAGATAATCTAACTCCTGGGTGAATATTTATCATTTGAAACAAGAAGTCAATTACTTTGCTAAGAAAAATACCTCTTTAATGTAAAGCTTTGTTCTTAATGGGAAAAATCTCTCTCTCCAAGAAAAGAATAGAACTACCATTATTTTAGATCTAAGATAACTCATTTGTTATGCTAATTTTCACTCACAGACTCTAGTATGCATTTTGGAAATAATATATTCCATTCACCCCTGCCCCCAGCGCCCCCCCCCCCCCGCCCC
>LNAC01001212.1:74415-136024 GCA_002007465.1 Ailurus styani | reverse complement strand
AGACGCCACACACACACACCTTCTCCAGAGAGTTTTTCTCTTCTACTCTTTGCCTCAGCTTCAACAGTGCACCCAAGTTCCTGAGGATCTACTTTCAGGGCCCTCCCTATGCATGACTTGCAGTTTGACTCGAGGCTGTTCTCCATCCGTCCCGATTCTAGTCAGGAAGGAATTTCTGATGTACTCTCACAGAACCATGATGCCACCCTGAGGATTGATTATGTGATTATGTGCACGACCTGGTTCCTTGAGTGTTGGCCTTTCCAACAACCTTAGTGGTATTCCTGACTCCTGTCCTACTCTTCTTCATCTTCCCGTTATCCCCAGCCCATCATAGAGGATTCAACATAAGTTATAACAGTGCTCACATGAGTTTGGTGAGCTGTAACATTTTTCTACATTTGAGTTTCTGCATTTTTCTGAGCTCTGAATCACCATCTAAGATTGGTCTTGTGGTATCTGGTTGGCTCAGTGGGTTAAGCGTAGGACTCTTGGTTTTGGCTCAGGTCATGATCTCAGGGTGTTGAGATCCAGCCCATCATGAGGCTTGTGCTCAGCACGGAGCCTGCTTGTCCCTCTCCCTGCCCCTCCATTCCTCCACCCACTGGCACAGGGGCACTCTCAATCTCTCTCTCTCAAGTAAGTAAATAAGTAAAATCTTAAAAAAAGGATTGATCTTAAACTTTATTTTTTACTAAATTGTAGCTCTCTTCAACCAAGATGTCTGACATAAAATTTTCATTTTTTTATGCTAGGCTTTATCCTTTTTAGTTAAAAATCTGATCTTTGCAAAGCCCTAAATATTTAGAACACTATTAAGCAGAATACTTAATAGTTTTTTAAAAAGCTTTATTGAATAAAAGATATACACCATAAATATCAGTTATTATAAGAGTACAATAAATGATTTCTAGTAAATTTATAGAGTTGTGGCACTATCACTACAATCCAATTTCAAAACATTTTCATCAGCCAAAAAAATTCCCATGAGTCCAGTGCTTTATTGATCGTCAAGTATACCCACAATCATCCCAGCCCCAGAAAACTAGCATCTCCAAAATTGCCTTTTTCTGGATATTTCACAAAATGAAGTCTTTGTATCTGGCTTTTTTTCACTTCGAGTAATGTTCTGAGGTTTATCCATGTTGTAGTATGATTCAGTATCATATTCTTTTCATTATTGAGTAATATTACTTTTAATTGAATATTTATATAGAAATATATAATATTTAAAATATATATTTATACACACACACACACACACACACACACACACCCATCCTTTGTTTACTTACACACCAGTTGATGGGTATTTGGATTTTTTGTCCACTCTAGCACTATTATGTATAATGCTTCTGTGAATATTCACAATATGGACATATGTGGATATATCTTTTCATTTCTCTTAGGTAGATTCCTAGGATGGAATTGCTGAGTTTTATTATGTTTAAGTTTAATCTTTTAAGAAATTTGTCAGACTGTTGACCAAAGTGGTTGTATCATGGTCTGATATATGGGGGATTCCATTTCTCTACATGCTCACCAACACTTGGTTTTGTCTGGTTTTCATATAGCAATTTGAATGGCTCTGTAATGATATTTCACTGCATTGTTCATTTGCCTTCATTTAATGAAGAATAATGTTGAGCACACTTTGATTCATATGTCTCTTTAATGAAATGTCTATTTAAGTGCTTTGTTTTGCCCATTTTTTAATTGAGATATTTATCTTGGTATTATTTAGTCATAAAAATTCCTTCCATATTCTAAATACAAGTCTTTTGTCAGATATATAATTTGAAAATTGTTTCTATTAGTCTGTGAGCAGTATTCTAATTTTCTTATCAGTGTCTTTTGAAGCACAAAATCTTGTGATGAAATTTTGATGAAGTCCAATTTATCAGTATTCCTTGTTTTAGCTCATACTTTGGCAGCACATCTAAAAACCCTTCCCCAAATCTATGCATTCTCAATGAGGCATTATCAGTCTCGAGGGGACAAATACGGGTTCTTCTGAATGGGAGAAAAACCTCGAAGGAAGGAAGGAAAGAAGGAAAGAAAGAAACAAAAAAGGGGGGAAAAGAAAGAAAGAAAAGAAGAAAGGAAGGAAGATGAAAGAGAAAGAAAAAATAAAGAGAGGGAGGGAAAGAGAGAGAGAGGGAGGGTGGGAGGAAGAAAAGAGGGAGGGAGGGAGGAGAAAAGAAAAGGAAAGAAAAGAAGGAAGGAAGGGAAAGAGAAAGGAAGGAAGGAAGGAAGAGAGAGATAAAGAAAAAGAAAGAAAGAAAGAAAGAA
This sequence comes from Ailurus styani, assembly GCA_002007465.1. Taxonomy (NCBI): domain Eukaryota; kingdom Metazoa; phylum Chordata; class Mammalia; order Carnivora; family Ailuridae; genus Ailurus; species Ailurus styani. The sequence continues at coordinate 133,732 of LNAC01001212.1, read as the reverse complement.
AGAAAGAAAGAAAGAAAGAAAGAAAGAAAGAAAGAAAGAAAGAAAGAAAAGGAAAGAAAGGAAGGAAGGAAGGGGAGAGAGAGGAAGGGAGGGAGGGAAAGATGGAAGGGAGAAAGGAAGAAAGAAAGACGGAAAAAGAGAGGAAAGAAAAGGGAAGGAGGGTGGAAGGGAGGAAGGGAAAACCTATGTCTATTATGTTAAAATTTCAATTAGGATTTTCCAGTTAGACAAAAAAGTTTTTTTAAAGAGGAGTAATAATGAAAACAAGGTTGAGAAACACCCGGTTTAACCGAAGGATTTCTCCTGTGACTTCTAGAAATTTAACAGTTTTAGCTCTTAAATTTAAGCCTAAGATCCTCATGAGTTAATTCTGTCTGTGGTTGTGAGATCGGAGTTTATTTATCTGCACATGAATATCTAATTATTATTCCTGCACTACTTGTTGAAAAGACTGTATTCCCCCCACTGAATTGTCTTGGTACCTGTTTCAGTGCCAGTCAATCATAAATGTGAGGGCTTATTTTTGTACTACTCTATTTGATTCCATTGAACTCTGTGTCTATTTTTTAGTCAATACCACATTGTCCTGATTACTATAAGTTTTGAAATCGCATAGTGTAGGTCTTCAACTATATTCTTCTTTTATAAACTTAGTTTGACTATTCCACATTCTTTGTGTGTCCATATCAATTTTAGTTTCTGTTTGTCAATTTCTGTACAAAGGTCTACTGAGACTTTGACAGAGGTTATGTAGAATTTATAAGTCAATTTGGAGGGGTGCCTTGATGGCTCAGTCAGTTAAGCATCTGCCTTTGGCTCAGATCATGATCCTGGGATCCTGGGATTGAGCCCTAAGTTAGGCTCCCTGAGCAGTGGGAAGTGTGCTTCTCCCTCTCCCTCTGTCACTTCCATGCTTGTGCTCACTCTATCAAGTAAATAAATAAAATTAATCAACCAATCAATCAATTTGGGGAAAGTTGACATCTTAACCATGTGAAGTCTTACAGTCCATAAACATGCATTATCTACTTATTTAGATTTTCTATTTCCCTTAGCAATATTTGGCAGTTTTTAATGTACAAATCAAAATATGTTGTTAAACTTATCCCTTAGTTATAGAAGCAGGAGAAACCAGGGAGCCTATCGAAAGTGATTCTTAACATTGTTGAACTGGAGAGCAGAGCAGAAGGTCCTCATAAGTAGGGGAGAATTTACTGGCATGGTGTGTTCCACCTTGATAAGATTTAGTGTTTTGAGAAGAACAGCTGAGACAATTCAGAGTTGGATCTTTACCAGATTTTTGAATCTTGTATATGGTGATCACCTAAGTAAATAATGTGAAGATACCAGAACTTCCTTTGCATAGTATTTAGGAAAGGGAAAGAGAGTTCAGGAAACTGGATGTGTTACAATGGTTTATCACCATAAGACCTTTAAACATACTACATTACTATGTTCCAGTGGAGGGCCCAGAACACATCTTTAAGAGATGGCTGACCTCTGCAGGCTGGAGTCGATGACTGACAAGCCTACAGAGCCCTGGGATCCATGTTGGAAACCAGGATGATGGATGCTAGCGTGGCAGGGATCAGAAGGCAGTAGTTAGGGGCAGAGGCTGAGGAGCTGTAAGTGTCATCATCAGGGGCAGAAACAAGTGGTTTGTAGCCGTGGTGTCTTGATCTGCAGCGATCTGTGCTGGAAGCTAATACACCGTGCTGGTCTTGGGCATGAGATAAATGGACAGTAGACTAGAGGGTCACTTAATCTGTAAAACTAAAATCAAGACCTGGTGAGCTGCAAGAGAAAGCCGTCATCTTTCAATCAATATCCAGGTCTGATTTCATCCACAGATCTGTAACCCACTGATTAGAGAAAAAGCCAGTTACCATGATGAAGGTCACTACCATATCCTTATTAAATATTCCTTTGATATTTTTATAGGTAAGATCTGAGCCATTTGCAGAATAACCACGCAGTAACAAAATTGGAGTGCTCTGAGTTTTGGGGAAGTCAAATATGTGACCCGAGCTAAATATCAATAAAAATATCTTCATGGTTTTCTGGTAAAAGTGGGGTAGGTGTCCAGACTTGATAAACAGAATTTGGCCAGAGTCTATCTCACAAGGAGTATACTAGGTCCACAGACTCCCTTGTGGTTATTTCCTCCTAACCCAAACATGTAAATTGGAACAGGCATGCTCAGCACCTGCAGAACCCATATTGTGGTTCTGTAACCTATGGAGCAAGAGTCATTAGTTTAATACAGCCAAGTGGGAGCCATGAAAAAGCCCTCTACCACCCCACTCAAAATAGAAGCAATATCACATCTCAGAAGCCTCAGCAACAGGCACCAGAACTCAGCACTACCTCAAAAGAACTGACAGAAGCTGGAGCGGTGATCCTCGTAACATCCCCATTCAATACACCTAGCTAGATTTCGGAATAAAACCACTCAGAACATGGCAAATGACGGTGGGCTGCCGGGGACTGCTCCACGTGGTGGCTCTCATGGCAGCTTATTACTAACGCTGATCAGTACAGCCCATGGTGCTTCATACGCTACTGATCTGGTGAATGAACTCTTTATTCCCACCTGCAGGAAAGAACAAAAAGTAGACTTTACAGAACGGTGTGAATCAACCCTCTTCCCTTTCAACTAGGTTAACTTTTGCACCCTCTGCCATAATTTGGTTTTGGAAACATTGAGCATCTTAACATTACAGAGAATATTACACTGGGGCGCCTGGGTGGCTCAGTCAGTTAAGCGTCTGCATTCGGCTCATGTGGTGATCTCTGGGTCCTGGGATCGAGCCCTGCGTCGGGCTTCCTGCTGAGTGGGGAGGTTGCTTCTTACTCTTTATCTCTCCCCCTCCCTATCACTCGTGCTCTCTCTCTTTCAAATAAATAAAATCTTTTTAAAAAAAAGAAGAATGTTACATTGATCCACTCTGCCCATGATAACATGCTGATACGACTTGGCGAGAAGAAAGGGATGGGCACCCTAGAGGACCGAAATGTAGCAGATACATACCGGAAGGTGGCAGACAAACATGAACAGAAGCTCAAATCCTGTCAGTTCATGAAAGCTTGGAGTCCAGCATATCACCTCTAAGACAATAGACAAGTAATAACTACTCACATCTCCTGCCACTAAGGAAAATGCACAACTCCTTGTGAATCTCTGTGTCTTTTGGAGACAGAAAATATACCACATGTCAAATATGTTCTGACCCGTTCCTTTTTTAAGTAATCCAGAGGCTGATGGGTTTGAGTGGGGCCCAGAGCAAGACAAGGCTGTGCATCAGCTCCAGCGTGATTTCTTCCTTCGTCTTATTGATGGAATGCAGAGTTTAAAAAGTAAAATGCTATTTTTGTTAACAATACAGCATATTTAAGTAAAGACGTCACATATACACAGAGTTGGAGGTAGGAAGATTCTCTTTCTCTAGCGAGAGCCCTGGCAAAAATGTCCATGCTGTCAAGACAGACTGAGCACAAAATACTTTGTCTGCTTAAGTAATAAAGAGCAGTAGTTATTAGCCTCCCGAGTTTCACTCTACAACTCATGATACAGTCAGTATACAATTTCAAGCAAGCAAAATTTTACTTGGATGTAAACATCCAATAACAAAATTCTTCAAGGGGGAGTACTAACATGGTCTGTGTTTTATAGAATAAAATAGACACATTACCTTTAGAGTAAATGACACACATTGAACGTACAGATAAACCCCTGACCCAGAATAGAAAGGAGTGTTTATTCTCAGCCAAGAATTATTGTGACCAATTCACATAAATGTAAAGGGAAAACCCAAAACTCCTTTTCTTTTGATAAGGCCTACTTTAGATTTTAACAAAGGAAATCGGAAGCATTTGGAGGAACCAAGAATTATTCCTAGCAGTTTCCTTCCATTTCTTCTGACCTCAGCCATGCTTAACAATTGAAATGCATAGACTCATAGCGAAAGTAAGAAAAGAGATAAAAAAGAATGATTATTAAGTTTGACTAAAAAGAAGATCTTTTCAATGGTGAATAGCTGCTTGAAAAATAATTCGTTGATTTCCTTGGAATATGATTTTTATAACTTTCTTTATTCCATAGAAGTCATGGAAAGATATAGTTATAAAAAGGTCCTCTGCAGGATTGCATTAGTATTTCTGAATGATTCACATGCAAATTTTTTTAGTTCAACTCAGAAAGAAGCCAGAGACATTTTCAATCAAGACTGTGCTCTTGGTTACATACGGTAGATTCTGCCAAAAGCATTGGAAAGAATATTGGGGGGGGTGGGCACTGACCCTGGAAAAAGGAAAACCTACCTGGAGGTTTTTCTTTTGTTTTTTTAAGGTTAGAATACTTTTTTTTTTGCCTTGTTATCAAAATTAAATGAAAGGAAATTTTGAGCTGATAAGAAACTTATTTAGTTTTCATTTATCTAAGTCCCTTATTTACTGTCTTCTATGGATTGATCCTTGTATTCACGGTGACTATATCTGTACTTCATTTAGCAGGCTTTGTGCTAGCAAAGGCCATCTTTGTTAAAACATTTACGTTACCAGAGAGTCTGCTTAAAATCCAGAAAGCCACTACGAGGTGCTTTGTGCTGCTTTGGATATCACAGAATCAGTCAGCTGGCTGGATTTCCCCCAACGTATTCTGAATTCTAGAGCTTCTGTCAATGCTCCCCTTACCATGACAGAGTGGCTACTCACATTGCGTGTGTTTTAAGTAAGATTTTTTTAATAACAAATTACAGTTAGTACAATATGTATGCCTGTATTCTAAAGGACTTAAGAAGTAAAGCTACTGAATGTTTTGTGCCATCTCTCCTTTTAAGGGCAGCTGTTTCCCTTGTCTGCTTATGTTGACTTTTCTCTGGAGATGTTAAGAGTCTATTAAACTTCTCTAATTTATATGTCAGGAATCAAAACCCTCAACACTTTGCTGGGCTACAGTAGAAACCCAAATCATTGATTTTCTCTTGCTGCTTCCTTAATTGTAGCTTCCAGTCCCTCAATCCTCTTCCCTTCCTGAGTTTATAATGTCCTGGGTTATCTATAAAGTTAACAGCCCCGGCTTCAAGGTGTCTCCTGAGAAGGAAGGACTTCTCTGACCCGTGAGTTTGGGACATGGAACTGTCCCTTTTTCCTAGCTCATTCCCTTTTTGCCTTTCTGTTTGGAAATCTGTCTGCTCTTGGAAAGTACAACTGTAGCCTCCTCACTGAGGAGCTGGCAAAGGCCCCTCGTGTGTGGTATGGTTGAGTGGAAGAAACCTCTGTCTGTGTGTTACAGTATTGCTGTCACAAATGGAAGCCATATTCTTCAATGGCCTTATAGTAGCAAAAATGACTTGTTAATTTCCATTTGTCAAACATTATTGTTCCTCAGAGGTGGTTCAAAATTTGAGCATGGGAAAGACATATTATTTATTACCCCTATATTGCTACATCTTTTCTCCACTTTACACACACACACACACACACACACACACACACACACACACTATACAAATGTATCTATTTATATACATATTTAAATCATGTTTGTATCTTTATCCACATGTAGTAAAAGTATAGATCACATTGTTACATGAATTCCCATCCAACCTCATAGATTAATTTTCCTCCTTTCTATATTTGTAACTCCCCCTACTGACAGTAAGACATCTGATGTCCACTGTCCTTGACGTATTTATGTATTTAATCGTCCCCTCTTTTCATACTTTTTTGAGCCATTAGAATGGAATTTGTCCATAATAAAAAAGCCATAACATAAAAGGCTGTTATTGTGAAAGCAGCCATTATAGGGTATGAATGAACTCATTTCTTAAATGTTATCTTGTAATATTATTTAAAAGAAATGCACTATGCCTATTTTACAGATGAAGAAAATAAAAAATCATAAGATTTAGGCTGTTGGTGGGTAACTTAGAAAAGGCAGGGATAGCCATGTTGGTGTAATAGAAGAGCCTTCCTCCCCTAAAAAAATCGATCCCTGAAATAAAATACTATGACACCCGAAATTATTTTAATTAAATAAATAACAGTAAAATGTAATACTTCTAAAATTTAGTAGCTTTGGGGGAAGTGAGAAAATTAATGGGAACATAATCCAGACCCTTATGATCATTATACGATTTTTCACCAGCTTCAATTCCCAAGACCAAGATGGGGCTAATTTAAAAAAACAATGCAGGGCGCTTGGGTGGCTCAGTGGGTTAAAGTCTCTGCCTTCAGCTCAGGTCATGATCTCAAGGTCCTGGGATCGAGGCCCGCATCAGGCTCCCTGCTTGGCAAGGAGCCTGCTTCCTCCTCTCTCTGCCTGCCTCTCAGCCTACTTGTGATCTCTCTCTCTTTCTGTCAAATAAATAAATAAAATCTTAAAAAAATTTTTTTTATTAAAAAAATTAAAAAAATGCACATCTCATAAATATTTATTAAGTACTTCTGGGAAAAGGGTTATGCCAACCATTGCATTAGTCGTGCCCCTAAATGAATGCCACCAAGAGATTTTGGTTTGAGCTCTTATTATCTAAATTAAACCAAAGGACACATATTTTAAAGGCATGAGAAAAGTTAAATTTCTTTCTTCTCTACTCTTACAGAAGAAACAAAAGCATAATTGCTGCAAAAAGTTATTCCAAATAAGCAGCCCAGTTTCTGTGTACTTTGGTTTATAGAAGTACTTACTGCTCCCAGCCCTTGATACAACTTAACCTATTGTGACTTACTGTGTATACTCTTCTAGCCGATGGGCACACAGTTTCCTCAACTCTCTGACTTCAATTTGACAGGTTTTTAATACTATAGACTCACAAAGCCATTGTTAAATATCTTGTATTTAAAAATGTGAAGGAATGAAAAATAATTTTTCTGGCACTTCCTTCTTGTAAACTGTTCAGAGATTAAAGCAATCCACCTTGGTCACTTTTCCAGGGATGTTCATTTGATGTTAAGTAGATGGTAGCTGATACCAGAATTGTATTGAATGCAGCCTAACATCACTGTCTGAAAGCCAAAAGTAAACTGTGAGAGAAATTTTAATGTACAGCTTCAATTAGTGATGCAGTGAAGAGAGCATTTATTTATTTTTATTTATTTTTAATTTTTTATTTAAATTCAATTTAGTTCACAATAGTGTAGCATTAGTTTCAGGGGTACAATTTAGTGAGTCATCAGTTGCATAGACTACCCAGTGCTCATTACATCATGTGCCCTCCTTCATGCCCATTTAATAATTGCTCAGCCTTTCCTCCATCCAGAATATGGACAGGTAGGAGAAAAAAAAATGAAAACTTCTCCCTGAATTTTTTTTTCCTCTTGAGCCTCAAGAATGCGGTCCCTTCATTTGCCGTAAACTTAACTGGCAATGCATGCCTAGAGAATAAGAAAGACCAAAGCTTTATTTGTGACTGCTGGTGCATGAGTGTCTGCATTTGTGTTTCAGTTGGAATGAATTCTCTTTTTCTGTTTTAACTATCCTTTATGAGAGGTTTACTCTTTAACTTATACATATAGAATGCAGACCCAGAGAACCAGTTATGGCTGTCCTTTGGTAGGACTACCTAGAAAAGTTATCAGTTTTAGTACTTTCAACAATAATTTGCTTTATTCTGCATGCCTGCCATGGGCAAACGCTGAAGGAAGCTCCAGTTGATTGGTCCCCAACCCCAGCAGCCCTGCAGAATAAGCTGAAGTGATTTAAACAATGCCAGGCGTGGGTAGGTCCCATGGATTCAAGTGCAGCCGAAGCCCTTGAAAATCCAAAAGGTCCTCCATGATTCAAATGTGAGGTCAAGATTGAGAACCACTGAAAATAAAGATGCAGTCTTTCTAAACAGAGAGCATCTTGGTTTGACTGGGACTCAACCAAGTTGTCCCTTAAGCTGAATCCTCTCTCACCCTATCCACTTTAACCTCCATGAAGTCAGAAATTTGACCTTTTTCTCAGCGTCCATCCAGTACAGTGCTTGCCTGAGTATTAAGTGTTTAACCAGTATTTGTCGGATGAATTCAAATGGCTTTTGAAAGATAATGTCTTTTAATCTCTGTCTTTATCATTTTTACGAGGATGGCTTTTAAATCCACGTCTCTTATCATATCCTTGTCTCAAAATTAGACCTTTATTCACAAAGGTTTGGTCTTTTCCTCTTAAATATAATGTAGGACTATTAAAAACAAGAACCTTGACTTAAAACAGTAGCACTCTAATTCAGTTTGCAGATACTTGCCCCAAGGTTCAGAAGGTATGTATTTAGTAAGTAGTAGTAGATACTGACCCAGATGCAAGCTTTTTTTTTTTTTTTTTTTTTTTTTTTTTTTTTTTTTGTCTCTTATCGTCATCACTATACCATGCTAAGGCTAATAAGCTTATATTCTCTGTATGACCAGAAGACATTGGGGAAGGGATGGGATTTCTGTAATCACTCGATGTATTAATGAAAAGCAACTGGTTTCACATTTCATCATTTTGGGTTCTGGTTCTGGAGTCAACCAGGGTCCACCAGACCTTTCCTAAATTCCGTTCTAATTTTCCAGTCTTGCAACTGGTTAGGAAGTTGGGTAGACTGTTTCAATATGTGCCCATTCAGCTTTAAAGGGGTTAAACCTGTCAAAGGCACGACAGTCCACTCTCTTTCCACAAGGGAGATTTACATAGTAACTACCTCAATATTGGAGAACATTGATGTCTTCGAATAAGCTTTTGAGTTTCCCTTGCAGGATGCATCTCAACTGCCAAAAATGAGACAGTGTGAAGAACAGAAACCAATGCAATGAGCAGCCTCGATGGATCCCGTGATGGCCTGTCTTAGAGTAAAAAAGACGAACGGAATTTTCCTGAGCCCTGCAAGTACAAGGCTGGCCCAAATCCTTCCTGATAAGGATCAAATGGAGACAACCAGCTACAAGAAATTCCTCCAGCTACAGAATAAATATTGGCACGCCAAGAAGTAATCTACTGATGGGGACAGAGGCTCTGAAAATCATCCTGTGACTAGTCAATCCCAAGTTCAGCGGCAAATCCTCATCTTGACACAATCAGGAAGATGTCGAAGTAAGTATATTTCTGGTCAATATAAAAGCAATTATCCCTGGTCTTTACCTCCTGTTGGCAGTTTTGCACCTTCCCATTTATTCCACCAGAGTTGTTCTTGCTAGATCTTTCCTCTGGTGCTAGAGTTGATTTAACCAAGAAACTAAGCCATTAGGTATTTGCTGATGGGCCAGTGGAACAGATTTTCTAGACCGATTCTCCCCACCCTAACGTTCAGGGACCATGGTTCACAATGTGGCAGCTAGGCATGAGTGTCTCCCCATTGAGCGAAGCCAATGTGCAGCCAAAAGAGGCAGGCTAGGAATAGATAGACCTCAGCCCTACAGCCAGCACTGTCCATGTGTGGATGATAATTTTATTTTGCAAAATTCACAGAGTGTCATGTGGATAGAATACGATAGTCAAGTGGGAGGGCTCTCAAGATTATAAAGTTATATAGAAATGAGAAAGATTTACTCATTTATTTTAGAGACAGAGGGAGAGGCAAAGGGAGAGAGAGGGAGAGGGTGGGGCCCAATGTGAGGCTCCATCTGACGACCCTGAGATCACCGCCCTGAGAGCACCACCTGAGCTGAAAACCAAGAGTGGGACGCTCCACCCACTGCGCCACCCAGGCGCTCCGAGGGCTGTGATTAATATATAAGCTTTCTAAAACAATTTTATGAGATTTTTAGTGTCATTGCTCTTTGAAAGAGACCAGTATCCGTCTTGTTTTCATGAAAGGCTTTGTATAAAGAGAGCACGGCAGCTCGTCTCACAAACGTTCCGCTGATACTTATCATTCCTTACAGAGAACTGGAAATTTTATCCATTCCCATTTGTGTTGTAGGCCTGTCCACATTTGTGGACAAAATCTATTTCAGCTGTGAGTGTGACCCAAAAACGTAAATTATACAAATTATACCATAGAGCTAGCTTAACTTCAGTGAAAGGTGAATAGCCCCGTTTTTTTTCTTTGAAATCATAACTGTTGCTCAGATAAATAAATAACAGTTTAGTATCTTGGCCAAATCAAAATATATCTTGTGCCTCCTCTAACTGTAGTAAGCCCAACTGGTTTATGATAAGAAAGTTTTAATATACTTTTCAAAATATTATTTATGTTCTGTTAATAAGTGTTTCTCTTCTTTCCACGTCCCACGTGCCTTGTGCCAGTTACTATCCATGCCTCCGAGTCTCCTAGTCCAAATACACCTTCCAGCAAGTAAGAGGCAGAACAAATGTGGTGCCCAAGCCCATAGTTTTCCCAATATACCGCCTACCCACTGATAAAAATGCCTGTTAAAATCACACAAGTGCCAACCTTGGTCTCGGCAGCAATGGTCCCCGAAACAGCAAGCATTTCCCTGTTACAGGTCCTGATGAGTCACCTCCTATGACAGAGTAGGCCCTGGCCTTGCACAGTGATGGGGGCTTAATTCATCTCCTTTCTGCTGAGAATGTGATCTAAGAAAATAGGGCTTCACATTCTGAGGGAGTTCTAGGCAGGAAGCATGAAGAGAAACAAATGCCAGTGTGAAGGGACAGCTCCGGAATAGCTTTCTGTCATCCCAGGACCCTGAAGAATCCATCAGGATGCTCACCTTTAAGTTATTCGGCAGAAATGCACTATCCAGAGGAGGAAACAGAGTGGGCTTACTCAAAGTTGAGTAGGGGGCACTGCATGCAATATTGTACAGTATCACGGACCACCAAAAAGACAAACCTTTCCATCACAAATTGTGAAAAATGTGCTAACACAATTTAAACTCACTATATGGATCTTGAAAATTCCGTTCAGCATTTTAGGGACCTTTCTCCTTGCAGTTTTTGTAGCAAGCATATCTCTCTCTCCTTCTCTCCCTCTCTCTCCCCCCCTCCTCTTCGTGGGGTGCTTCCTTGTGTTTCTTATGCACAGGATCTTAGTCACCCACCCAGTTTGTGTCAAAGTCAGAAATAGCCATAGATCCAAGGAATGTTTTCCACTTTTCTTGATATTTTTAAATATTAGCAGATATATCTCAAATAAGAACTCAGCTTACTAGAATGGCCAGGTAGTTCTACTGACAGAAATACCTTTTGTTCATGAAAATTTTTGTTAATTACACATAACCACTGGCCGCACATCTGCAAATTCACTGATGAAAAATGGTCAGTAATCCAAATTCCGTTGCATCAAAAATAGGGAAATCAGGCAAGCATTCATGATTTTGAGGGTAAATCCATTTTTTCCACTGGACGGCGCCTTGTGTGGAATCTGTATGTCCTTCCTGAATTATCCAGATAGAGGGTCACATTGGCTTTGCCCAGATTATCTGGAAACTGTCCATTTATCTATGATCTACTCTTTCTTTAATTTCCTTTGCTTTGAGGTAAATATTCACTTCGGCAGCTCAAGCACTCAGAAGACACTCTTCTTCTCCGTAAGATACGCATAAATCCAAGCCTGCATTTACTATGGCCTTAATCATTTTAAATACTATCTAGGTTCAGAAATAAAGAAAGTCAACATTTCACATCAAAAGAGCATTTTAGGAAGTACAACTGAATAACCAGCAGAGGTCTCTGTTGCTCTGTGTAAACGTCCGTATAGGGCGAAGCAAAATGAAACAAAACTGTGAAAGAAGTGTGCTGGCTGAATTGTAGTGTGGTCGACCAGGTATGTATTAGGTGAAGAAAGTTTACCCTTTTAAAAGTGGGAAGAGAAGAATAAGAACAAAGGGAGAGTTTATGCCAGATCTTGAGGGTGAGAGGCAGGGCCTGATAAAGGGCACACCCACAGACAAGGTGGGAACGTGGAAGCAAATGGAGCTGTGTTTTGTGGGAGGCCTTGAGTCAGGCTCACAGTGAGAAATACCCTTAGCTCAGGGAAGTCCAGCAGGAATGTATCGGGGCGGTGGGGAATCAGAGCTGGAAATAAACAGCGTCAAATTAGCCAGAGAGTCAGCTAAGGGAATGCCTGGTACCAGGTTTGTACATCTCCAGCTACCATGCTGGATTTCAGCTACAGTAGTTCTGTCCCAAGCAATAGCAACGTGAAACATGCAGGCAATGGTGTCAGAGGATCTAGGGAATCAAGATGTTTCAAGGTAGAAATTAGTCACATAGGAACAAATCAGAGGCTTCTATTGCCCCTGTTCTATAAAGGCTAAGATGCTATTACAGAAAGAAAAGGAGACGCACACTTGTTAGAATTGGGTGTAAAGTTTAGAGCCACCCTGGTAACTAGGAAGCCTGACCAGAAGCTGAACCATCTACATGTAAATTCCCTCCGCATGGGAATAAGATTGAATTTGGAGCATGCAGATTGTCTAAACGGGCAGAGGTGAGCTGTTCCAGGTATCCAGGTAGACAGAGCATGGCAGGTTAAACTTAACTCTGGTTTTAATGGTCCCTCCATGATTTTTCTTGAGTCTTATTCCAATCCACAGATATTTAATTGGGATTAACACCCATGAAAAGGGGAGGAGGAGCAGGATTGGACAAAGGGAGGGTTTGAACTAGAATGCAGACTCAAGGAAGTCTTGGCCAACCCAGTGGAGAACTGTGGAGAGAGACATCCAGGACTTTATCCCTCCCCTTTCCTTTCAGTCAGCAGATGAGGGATGCCCAATAGGGACACAACCCTAGATCTTTTAGATAGAAAACTACAAGCTTTTGTTTAAAGGGCATCACATAAGAAGACAGAGGAAAGACATGTAAAGGGACTCAACCATTGAATTTGACAAGTAAGAAAACCTTGGTGAAAGCAATTGCTCTACATTGATGAAGTTCAAGTCAGGATAAAATGAGAAGTGACATACAGAGGACAGGTGCTTGGGTGCCTCAGTTGGTTAAGCATTGCACTATTGATCTCAGCTCACATCTTGATCTCAGGGCTGTGAGTTCAAGCCCCACATTGGGTTCCACGTTGGGTGTGGAGCCTACTTTATTTATTTACTTTTTTTAAGATTTTATTTATTCATTTGACACAGAGAGAGAGAGATTACAAGTAGGCAGAGAGGCAGGCAGAGAAAGAGGAGAGAGGATGAAGCAGGCTCCCTGCTGAGCAGAGAGCCCGATGTGGGCCTCGATCCCAGGACCCTGGGATCATGACCTGAGCCAAAGGCAGTGGCTTTAACCACTGAGCCACCCAGGCGCCCTGGAGCCTACTTTAAAGAAAACTACAGTGGAGATATGGAGAAAGAAGATTTGTTCACATTAGCAAACAACCCTTTTGGTACCCAAGGACTAATTAGGGAATGTGGGTATTTTCTGATTCTCAGTGCACCAGCCAAGGAAACTTTGGCATCTGTTTACAACACTTCCAAATGTCCTAATGAAGCAATCAATAATCAGCACCTTTGGAATTTGTTTTGTTTTGTTTTTGTTTTGTGTTGTTTTTATCGGTGGGGTGGAGAGTGGGCTTCATTGCAGAAGAAAGGGGCAGACGGCAAAAGTAATCTCTGTGCTTTCTGACTGGGTGAGCCTCAGCGAACACGTCTTCAGTGGAACAAAATTACTGATTTCAATCTTCCCTTCAAAATTTCTCCCCTCTCCACTCTGCGTGAGCCGTTTTCCAAGGGAGTCACCACTGGTGAATGAGAAGTGCAAGTTGTTATGAGCTTTCAAAAAGTGGTCAAAGAACTTGGATCTCTCCACTCAGATGCAGTGCCAGAGAAAACTAGAGACACCGATCCTTAGCATTATACTTTGAAAATTTGATTTCCTTTCCCCAGAAAAGCATTGCTATCTGTGTGGTTTTAGAGTCCGCACGGCGGACTCTTCATCCCAAAGACTCCGATGTATTCATTCTAGCCTTAAATTACCGTCATGTGGCCCCTGACGGCCAGGGAGGCACCTGATTGCCTGGGGCACCGGTTTCCTCATTTGTGATGTGGTTGCTTTGCAGCAGTTCTATGAAGTGCTTAGAACTGCTAGACTCTGTAAGGTTTTTGAAAGTAGACCACATTTTATAATCACCCTGCAAGTTGGATAGGACTTTGTGAGCTTTCCTTGGAACTTAACCTCCCCATGCAGTGTTATTTCTGTGCACACATAATATTCCAAATCCCAAATAACCCACTTAAACAAACATTGTTGCCGTGATACCTGTAAACGGGATAGTTTGTATATAGGCATCTTAGAGAATTGTAAATGACTTCCTAATCCTTCTTCCCACAAGATGTCACTGTCCACCACAATTTGTTTTACAGTCCACAGCCTCACATACTTGCCCCCCTGGGCTTTGAGATAACATGCCCTAAGTTAAATAGAATTAAGAACATCTAGAACTAAACCCCTTGTTACTGTTGCAGCGTTCAGTAAAATCCCATGTACAATTAGCAGATTTCAAAGGTAAATAGGCATATTCCATGAGAGTTCTTAAAAAAAGGCTTTTAACCTATCTACTGCTTTTTAATGTAAAATGATTCTGATACATAATTATAGGATAGAATCCTAAGAAAACAATCATATCAAATGTAATATTTAAGAATAATATTTCAGAGGCTGGAAATAATTTCTGTTGTAGCAGAACACATTATCTTCAAGGAAAATTAGACTGGGTATTTGCTGTATCTTGTGATGGGTCTAACGTGACAAGGCAGAAAGTTTGGGCTAAACGCAGATTGTACTTAGTGGTTCAGGCTTGATATCACAGGGCGTCTAGAAAGGTACCAGGCATTTCTACCTGTTTCTATAAGATAGGTTCTGTAGACTGGGCTTTTCCCTGGGATTTTATGCAATGCCTGTGCCTTTGTTTACAAGGCCCTTCTCATGATTTATGCCTCGTTAGCCGCACAGAACTAAATTGGGCCATCTCTTCCCCTTTAGGAACCTGCATTACGATGGTAAGACCTCACTGGAATCTTTCCTCTTACCGCGCACCATGGAATGAAACCCGTGAGCCCCGAGTGTAGTAAGTAAGTGATATAATACAGTATTTCACTGTTTAATAAGTGTATCTGTAAAGCATCCCTTAGCATAGACTTGAAGGCTACTCTTAGAAAAAGGATCTTACTTCTAATTGCCCAGATAAACTCAGATCACAATTATCAATATAATCTGACTCCTAGAATAAAGATTCAATACATTAATTCCTACGATGGCTCACTGCTGTGATCAGATTCTGTGAATTGTTTTCTATTCATATGTGGAAAATTGGCAACTCAAGCATGATAGTAGAGTTAAAAATCGGTATTTTCAAATCAACATGTAGTGTTTTGGGAAACCACAGGATGTCAGGCTTCACTCTGAAACAGTTCAATGAGTTCAAAGTTACATTTATTTACCTCCTATTTCGTTGGATCTGATGCTGTCATAAGGTAAGTAGTTTTATATTCTATTATCTCTTGGAGGGTTATTCATTTCTTCTGAGTCTCATCATATTTTTCAATGAATATATAGAAAGAGTGGAAAAGAACGCAGATTTTGTTTTCTTGTTCGATAAGCCCCCATACTTTCTCACTTACTCTTCGATGACTTTTCTATTACTGCTAATATTTCTATTTTAAAGAAAATGTGTCAAAGGAGCAAACAGCCCCTCCTCGCTCTTCAGACATGAAGTATGCCCTTTGGCTTTATTGCTTGTCTCAACCCTACAGTCACCAGAAAGAGAACTTTCTGTCCTGTCCCCAAGTTCTTCCTGCTGCTTCTACTCTCTGAGCCTTGCTAATCCTGCGTCCATAATTTGTCTTGGCTGAGGAGTAGGAAATCTGACCGAGCAAGGACAGTGGGGGACACTGGGTATGACAGTGAAGTGGTTGGACCAGACATGGATGCAGATGTCCGTTCTGCCACCTCCCAGCTGAGTGCCTTGAAGAAAGTTCTAGATCCTCTCTTGTCCTCAGTTCCAAATTGTATAAAATTAAAATGACACCGAATGAATTCCCAGAAGTTTCATGAGGTCGACAGTGTAGTTTTTTCTCCCTGCTAGCCCATAGCCAGCATTAAAGAGTTGTTAAACTTTTAAGAACAGCAATTTCATTCTTCCATCAGCTGGACTCTCAAATCCAGCCCAGAAAAGCTTTATCCACTGACCGTAGCCTTTACCAACAGGATGTCGTTGCTACCTGATAGGGGACAGAGATGAAGCTGCATGGAAAGCTGGAAGTAATCCATTTGCTAGGCCCTGCTCACTCAGCCAGAGAGAAAGTTGAACATGAGTGCAGCCCCCGAGAGCGTGCATTTGGCACACAGCGTGGTGCCTCATGGGCCCTGAGTCATCGTTCAGCTGCTCAGGCACGTAGTGACTTTATGGTCTCATTGCTCTTTTCTGCAGGCAGTCAGAACGGCTGTAGTCCATTCTTCTGGCAGACTAACAGTAGACACCACGTTGTGTACCCGGCTGCTCTGATGTCCATCTCGGGTGTCATGTAGCATTGGCCCTGGGCCAGCCAGGTAGATGTGCGCTTATGGTCATCGTGGTCCTCAGCATCCGTCTGCAAACAGGAACCCTCTGTGAGGAATGGGGACAATTCCCGTATCCTTAAAGAACCTAGACACCAACAGACAACAACTTCGGCGTTTACCTTTCCTAGAAATCTGAGCGAATCGTCTTAACAGGGATTCCCAGATCTCATGTTTTATTCTCTAATCTTGCTTCAAAATTCAGAGCAAAGGAGTCTTGTTCCACTGCATTGGTGAGACAGACAGATTTAACTTTAATTATCAGCTGAGCAGGGGCACCTGGGTGGTTCAGTCGGTTGAGTTTGCGACCCTTGATTTTGGTTCAGGTTGTGATCTCAGGAGCCTGAGATGGAGCCCCAAGTCCGGCTCTGTGCTCAGCAGGGAATCTGCTTGGGATTCTCCCTCTCCCTCTGCCCCTCCAACGCTGCTCGCTCGCTCACTCTCTTTCTTAAATAAATAAATCTTTTTATTTTTTTATTTTTATTTCTTTTAAAGACTTTATTTATTTGACAGAGAGAGATCACAAGTAGGCAGAGAGGCAGGCAGAGAGAGGAGGAAGCAGGCTTCCCACTGAGCGGGGAGCCCGATGCGGGCCTCGATCCCAGGACCCTGAGATCATGACCTGAGCTGAAGGCAGAGGCTTTAACACACTGAGCCACCCAGGTGCCCTAAATAAATCTTTTTAAAAAATAATTATCAGCTTAGCAAAAATTACCAGTTGATATGGAGAAAAACAGAAAGGTAGTAACCTTTTGTATGTGGCCCAACGTTCTTAGCTTGGAACAGCCAAGTCCCCTTTACACAGTAAACCTAACTTCTCTGTAAATACTATGACTTGAATTTACCTCTGCATCCTGTTAACTTGAGTTTGCCTAGGAATGAAGAAACTGAGACCTCCAGTGGATTTGCAGAGCCTGTAGAGAGTTCTCTGGACAGCCAAAAATGTAGCTGTAACTCAAGATATTGTGAAAAGGGATAGAGATGTGTGTTGTAAATAGTGCTGTCCATCATTAATGGTCAACCCAAAAGATAAACCATAAAAGATTATTTAAGAGAGCATAAGTGGGCATGCCATTTGAATTATTTAAGGAAGCCATATCTAACCCTGTGTTGAGTGTAAATACAACCTTAAATATAACAGCATTATAACTTCTTTAGTATATTTCAGCAAACATTTGATTGGAGAGATACATTGTAATTATTAAAGGCAGGGGTGATATTTTTCTCCTCCTTGTGTCTCATTATGTTAACATGTGCTTTATGGCCAGACTGGGATTAATTTATTGATTTGGATTCACAATACTGATTTTAATTCATCACATTTCACTTCTTCAGTTGTTGGGCTAATGACGCACAAACTAAAAAAAAAAATAAATAGAAGAATAAAAAGCTGTGAGTATCAGACTATCTGATACCAAGTGTCAGAGAAAGAATCTTCCTCCCCATTATAACTGTTAAAAGCAGTGTTTACTCCTCTGCTTGGAGGACTGGTCTGTAGAATCCCACTGTTTCTTGCTTCCCTATGTCTGTTCAACAGTGGCAGATTTCACCTATGGCATTTTTATTTGTCTGATAAACTAAATAAAGAAAAAGCATTGAATTAATTTTCTTGGATAAAGGAGCCCAGTGGTGAAATAGGCAAATGTTCCATGTCATTCAGAACTCAAATGAAAACCTTTATTTTCAACAATATTCAAGTTTTTATGAAAAGGAAGAATAGCTTTTTTATATCTGAAATATGCATTATATCTTTCTCCCTGTCTCTATCTCTTTCTGTTTCTCTCTCTTTCTATCTGTTGTCTAGATCAATAGATAAATAGATAGATTAGATAGATAGATAGATAGATAGATAGATAGATAGATAGATAGAATATATATAAATATTCACACACTAAATAATTCTCTGGCAATTATCAGGCATGTATCATCATTTAAATACAAATCAATCTTCCTTTGAAATGATCCCCTCGGGTTTGTAAAAAGTAGTCGTCAACCTACTAGCTTATCTGTAGTCACCAACTCAAGGTAGTTTTTATCATGTCACAAAGATCATTAATCAACCCTTTGCATGTAAATTTCCATCTTTGTTGTGTACTTGGGGGCAGGGTTTCACTTGTCTACGGATCGCAGGAGTTAACCTTTTAACAGTTAAAGATGAAACGAGAATAAACTTTGGCCACTAAACAGTGAACAGTGACTTGAGGCATTGAGTTAGAATTAAATTCATGGTACTGTAAAATAGTAACCTCATTGAGGATCAAAGTCATGCTTTTTTCTCCAGCGCCTCTTTGTGACAAACACATGATGTCAGCTCCACTAGCTCATTTGTCTGCTGCAGTTCCACTTTATCAGGCTGGAGTACAAAGAATTGATGTGTCTGGATAGATAAAGTAAATGGAAACTCAGGACTCATTCCAATATGCTGTACTTTGATATATTTTGCAAACCTGAGAGCAGCTGGTGTAACACTAGTTACTGTTTGTATTTAAATATTGTACATTAGAAGACCTTTGAAAAGGTGTTTTATAATGTTCTTTTTTTTTCTTTGTAGCACCGATTGGCTTTCAGATTGTTCTTTTTTCCTTTAATTTCCTTATTGTGCTCACAAATATTTTCAGAGCCCGCCTTTTCAGAAACTTTGTTCTTGTTACCAAGACTGATAAAACAAGATTCTTTACAAGGAGTAGTGGACATATGATTTTAAATTGTAATTGGCACCTGCCTTTGCCATTGGTCCTCAATTCTTTATAGTATGAGACTGGGGTTTTCATGAACTAGTAAGGCTTATTTTCCAAAATTTCCTGTTTTCAAATCTCTTATCTTTCTGACTATGTTCCCAAGTCCTACCAGATTGAGTATACAAATGTATCTTCTTTAACTTTAGATCAAGAATCAGTATAAATGTGTTTTCATATAAAATTGCATTTTATCCTAAAATAAGTCATTTACATAAAAATAAAAATCTTTAAAATGTTTTAACATGTATACTAATGAAAGTGAAAAATACCACCAAAAATTGCACGCAGTACAACCTTCACTTATCTCAAATTATTAGGCTCAAACAAGCATTAAAATGTGGAGAATGATGCTAAAATTGCTAAAGCTTTATAGCTTTGGGTTGCACATAAGTTTAATATTATAGCTTTAGGTGCGACGAGGAAAAATAATTTTTGAAAATGAATGAATTCCTAAAAATTAATCATTCTTATTATTTGCCCTTTCTTTCCTTTAAAACCAGTTTATACACTCAAATTAAAATGAATTATTGAGAATAGTCCTTAAATAAATTAAAACCCCAAATGTTCCTGTTTCATCATTTAGATGCTTAAATTAGTATTTCTTTTTAGTTTTGTTTTGATTCATCTCAATAAACACTGTGTGGTTTCATTCTGTAGACTGTTAAACATAGTGAAAATCTCAATTTAGAATTACAGAGCAAGAGTATAATCATGAAGCCCCTCGGTGACGTTGGACTGGTACTCGATATTATGCACACTAAACACATTAGCAGAGAGACATGGGGAGAGGCCATTGAGACAGGGAGGTATCAGGAAAGAGTAGCAAAATGACCCGCAGATCTTTCTTTACCAATACATTTAGGAGGAACTAAATCAGCTACTGATAAGTCTGCTGATTATGGGCTTTCTCAAGCTGCCTTTATGAAGAACAGGAAGACAAGATGAGCAGCTCTTATCCCTGAAGAGGAACTTGATCCTGATGGAAACATCCTAATGGAAAATGTGGGGCTTGGAGGAGAGTCTGCGAGGAACTGGCAGCTTGGGCATGCCACGAGTCATTCAATATTGTCCATGTGCCTTCGAACGTGACATTTTCAGACAGATTTTTACTTATGGAAAGAATATGCTGTGATATAAAAAGGCTACCAGGAGGTCTACGTTTCTGTTGATTCTGCAACCACGTATCAATTAACGTTTGTGTTCAGAATACAATAGACTTTTTGAAAGCATAAATGAGAAAGGGAAGGTGTATTCACTGCTCTCCTGGCAAATATACATGACTGCACATGTGATTTTTATTGGGGATGCAATTGCTAGAATATTTTAATCTGAAGGGGGGAAAAACAGCGTGAAAGAAGGCAGAAAAAGTGAATTGGTGTGTAAGATATATCCTTGTAAAATAAATACATTTAAAAAGTGCTCTTTAACATGAGTCATCTCAAACATGCATGCTAAATTTTATGAGTTTAATTACATTGAGGATTTTTTTTCAATAATAAGAAAATGTGCAGGCTCAATGTTTTTAAAAATTATACTCCTCTAAAAACTCTCATTTACAGAGATAGTGCTTAGTATGTTCTGGATATATAATAAATATTTAGGGTACACTGACAATGACAAAGATGTCATATATGATGACATGCACACGTATCTATACCCTTGACACTCAAATGATAAAGATGCTAAACCTAGCAACCAAAAAAGGTCTTTCTTTCTTTGGAAGATTGCTTGAGGAGCATCTCAACCCCTGGGTGTTGGTTTCTATGAAAAGTAACAATAAGAAACAGAGAAACAAAATGAAATGTACTCAGATGCTATAAAGACCATGAGGATTTCACTGTCTTGAAGCTCCAATAAAGTTGATCTTAGGAAGAGGCAAAATACAGACTTTGGTCGCTAACAGAGGTAAGGATGATTGAGAGCAAAAAGGGAAAGGTAGGGCAGAACAAGAGAGGGGTGTCATTTAGGATGTGCACAGGGTAGACACCATGCGGCTTTGCTTTCAGCCGCTCCAAATGTCACGCCATTGTTCAGTGTGCTCAAAATGCCATATAGGCTGCATGGTTTGTGCGGTGACATTTTCTCAGTTATATCAGCAGGAAAGAACAGTGTGGAGAGTGTCATGGGCCCTACAGGGTGTGATCCTACGGAACGCAAGAGTCCACGTTCAATGATGGCGCCGATCCCGATCTCAAGCAGAGGATGTCAGCCAGTCTGCCTGCTGAATGCCTCCCTTGATATGGTGGGGGTGCCTGAGAAATCCTCCCCACTTACTGAACTTCCTTCTCTGCAGTTGGCCAAAGCCGATTCCTTTTCTATTCCAAAGGTTAAATGATTCTCCATTTTCCGACTCTAAGATGTATAACCAAATATCCCAAAGAGTGTAGCACCTGCTTCAAGCCTCATTCAGTGTGAAGACCACTGAAATGGGGTGGTGGTTTGTTACAGCACACGGAGTCTGGAGCATGGAGTCCTGGTCTGAACCCTTCCCGAGTCTCTGAGTGACTTTAGCATGTCATTTAATCTGTAGGAGTCTCAGTTTCTTTACCTGTAAAGTGAGAATGATGAGCTGATCTTGACAATCAGCTTTAGGTTCTCCTAGACCTGAGGACAAGGCATCTTAATTTCCTCCTTCTGGAACCTGATTTCTAGCAAAAGAATAATTGGGAATACCAAAATGTGCTACTGTTGATAAGAATTAATAAGAGTAGTTTATATGCTTTTTAGGATAGAAGATTTCAGACAGCCCTTTGAAAGGGAAATACTCAGAGAGAGTTTGAAAGAATTTTTGGGGGGGGTTTTGTTTGTTTTTGGTAGCTTCTGCAAGGAGAAATTTTGCATAGTCTGTCATATTTAAGAGCCCATAAAGTGACAAAAGGTGTTCCCATTTTACAAATGAGAGATCTGAAGCTCAGAGAATTACAGAGCTAACTGGTGCCAGAGCTGGAATCTTCCAGATTTGAGCTCCTGGGATTTTTGCCACATTACAGCTTCTGGGAAGGGAAGAAAGACATGCGTGGCATGCCTATGATGTGTCAGGTACCATGCTTGCTATATCTTCACTTAAACCTTATTCTGAATGAAAGGCAAATTATTCTCATCAGTATTTCAGGGGTTAAATTAGAGGGTGGTTAACCACACTCCAAAGGCCAAATCAGGCCCAACGCCTATTTTTGTAAATAAAGTTTTATTGGAACATAGGCATTCCCATTCATTTGCATATTGTCTCCGACTGCTTTCAAGCTACAACAGTAAGTTGAGTAATTGTAAGAGACACAGGACAGCCCACAAAACCTGAAGTGTTTATGTGGGTCTATACAGAATAAGTTGTCTGATTGTTGGATTAAATGAATTTGTGAGAACAAAAGACACAGGAGAAAAGTCATTGGGTTGATAGCCTGAATTCTGGCTAGAAAACTTCAAAAGAGGAAAACCAACTGATGACTAAAAAAGGCAATAAAATAATAAGTGCACCTATTAAATTAATAAGGCTGATTTCTTCATCAGTCATAGCTCACAACTGACTCTGACAGCAATTTAAGAAAAACTTCTAAAAATATTTTGAGTAATGGCAGCATTATTGGAATATGTTATTTATTATCTTTTTTACATTTATTTATATTTACATTAATAATTTTAGAATATAATTATATGTATAATAGGTTTATATTTATTAGAAGTTTTTATTTGGTTATTATAATTGGATGAAGATGTTTACTTTGAAGGACAACTAAAATTTATTTGTGTAATTTCTGGTAGGTTTTCTTTTTTAAATGCATATCATTTTTTAGCTTCTTTTATCAGAATTATTGCTGGTAGGATGGGATAGGCTAAAATGTGACATGAGAAGATAAATATACCTGTGAGGTGTTGACATTTTTTTAATCTCTAAAAACTTTCTCATCACGGCCTGGTGCATTTTCCATTGCATATGAGAAAGCAGGAACTAAAATGTGAGCCACCTCCAAACAAAATGTTTAAGTATATGCTTTCCCAACCTTTTGCCAATCCTTTCTGATTGCCTTTGTACTCCAAATCTTCTTTCTCTTCCCCCAATTATTTTCTTGTTGCTTACTGGGACCCAGAGCACCCCTTATAGAAATTTACCCAGATCTGCTTTCCCTGCCTTAGACCGATTCCCTTTATTATTATTATTATTATTATTATTATTATTATTATTATTGTTAGTATTATTATTATTACTTTAAGATTTTATTTGTCAGAGAGGGAGAGAGAGAGCAGGAGCAATAGGGAGGGGCAGAGGCAGAGGGAAAAGCAGGCTCCCCGCTGAGCAGGGAGCTGGATGTGGGACTGGATCCCAGGACCCTGAGATCATGACCTGAGCCAAAAACAGATGCTTAACTGACTGAGCCACCAAGGCTTCCCAGACCTATTCCCTTTAAACTTGTTCTATTGAAATGTAGGAGAATTGATTCATCTTCAGGGTGGTCTTTCAATGCCCAGTGATGAGTTGTCAGTGGCTTGGGGGATCTGAACCCCGATGTTCCGGCTCCAGGACCTGTGGTCTCTGTCAGCACACAATACCATTTCTCTTCCTCCACCTACCCTAACTCACGTAATCCCCTCAGCTGCCCTGTGAGGAAGGAGGATCAGACAAGCAAGTTTATTATTCCCTGGCAGACAGACGGGTGGGGTGGTTTTACCTGTGCCCTAGCTAAAAAATGGCAGATCTAGAATGAGAGCCAGAACCTTCTTTTTTTCTAAAAGTGTTATTCTATTTCCACAAAAGCATTACTTGCATCTGAGAAATAATGAAGCAAACACATTCTGCTTGAGGTAACCGTGCTTTATAAATCGTTAATGTTTTCTGGAATAATTGTATTCCACTAGGTGATGACTGGAAAATAATGACTGACTCATAGGAATGTATTTCTAATAAAGTCACATTGAGAAGCCTGTCAGATTCGTGGGGACAAAGTTTTTGGCAAAAGCGAAAGGGGACCTCTCAAAACGAGGTAGAAGGTATGGGACTACCATACCTTCTAAGGTAGCAAAGTAGCAAACAGTTCTAGATAATCCTATTTGCCTCCCGGCAGGCACCTTAAGAGTTTGTGGAATCATCTCTTTAGCATCCTGAAAGGACTGACATCCATCAGCTCAACTCAATCCCCGGATTGCTCGGCAGTAATTAACTGAAGATGTATACAAAGTTACCGAAGAACTGAATCGCTTGAAAGATACCGGCGGTGAATACAAGCTGACATCTACAAAAGCTGTCTGTGACTAATCAAAAGACTTTATCAGCAGCTTGCTATCACAATTTAGCAACGTGGGCATTGTATTGAGACCTAAATGATGTAATAATTATGTCTAGCAATGAAATATAAGGGCAACTGGTGAGATGGAGAAATAAGGGATCTCATTTCTTTTCTGCCTCAAAATAACTTTTTCAATAGGCATAGTTCATTTCAAGTCCCAAATAGAACAAATGAGAAGATGGTTAAAGAAATGTTCCTGTTCAGTCAACAGCAGCTAAAAAGAGAAGAGCAGCATATGGAGGGGAGAACCTGTTGTCTGTGTATACATTTTCGGCTGCACTGTTTGAAACAGGTGGTTAACCCAGATTTTGGCAAATTCCAGCAAAAGCTAAGAGGCCTGAAATAATCAGATGTTGATGTTGACAAGGGGTCCATGAGAAAAAACCTGGAAGGGCAACGATAGAGACGGTGCCATGAAGCCTTTCAAAGCAACAGATGGGACAAAATATACTTCTGTACTGTGATACCAGTGCAGTTGGGCCTCTTTTTTTTCCTTGAGGAAAGAAAAGCCAAATTTATGCTTAGTTTCAAGCAAGAAATATATTTCTGGTCTTGGAAAGATAGTGGCAGACTCAGTCATGTATGAAGAAAAGTTAGTGGAGAAATCACCTGCAGGAGCCATTTCAAGGAATATCAATTACTTTGGGACTTCCCTTATCCATGCACACCCAAGAAGAGATCTTTACCAAGAGACTGACCTCCATGGCCCGTAGCACTAGTATCCTGACTATTTAGAAGAAAAACAATCCTCTCCATGTACCAACAATTAACAATGTCTCAGTGAAGCATTTTTTTGTCCAGATTCTTCTGTTTCCCCCAATTAAGAATTATATCCAGACTCAAAATATACATACACACAAAAATGTTTTATAAAACTTATACTTTTTCTGGGTTTACAGCATGGTATTTTTCATCCGTATTTTATTTTATTCTAACATGTTGTCTTCCATTTAAAAAAATAGTTTTCACCTACAAAATTGACTTAACCCTCAGTAATGATTCTCCATCAGTTTGAAACAGCAAACGAAGCATATCTCCTCAAATCTGTGAGTACATTTTTAGCTCTACGAGTGGGTGATTCGAAGCCAAAGTGAAAAACCAAGTTTGTTTTTTTAAAAATCATCAAGCTCAGTTGAGGTATCTTGGAGTACTGAATTCCATCTTTATTGAGTCCGATGTCAAGAGATATTTTTTAAGTGATCTATCCATGTTATGATAAAGTAAATCATTAGTTACGTAAAGAAATAAAATGTTCTAGAAAGTATTAGAAACTTCCTGAATGTTTAGGTTCTGAGAATGTTTTTTCAAAAATATCAGTTTGTCTTGCCATGAGAAAAATATTGTGTTAGAGACAGACAGACACAGAGAGAGAGAGAGAGATACAGCAATTGCCAGTATTTGCTGTTAATGGACAAAAGATTTTTTCTAAATTCCATAAAATCTGCCTCTTTCAAGAGCTGTGATATAAAACAAATGTAACAATACTGATCTAGAAATTGCTAAATTAATTTCAAAGGTTTTGGTTCATTCCAGATCTTTCTAGAACAAAAGATGTCTTTGCACTAGGACTTGGACATGAACAGTTCAGGAAGGAATTCTCACATCTCTGAGTGGAAGACCACGGTAATAGACGCTGACTCCTCAGAGTCAGGGATGATATTTATGTCTGTATCACCATCACTCAGCACTGGGTCTCTCACAAAGTAGCCACTCAACAGGATTTTGTGAATGAATGAATCTGTTCCATTCATCATCTTACCATCACTTGTATTCTAAAAACCAACTAGGCAGCAAACTCATGGGTTGGTACTCAGGAGGATCATAAACCATACCCATCCCAATGTTATATATTTAGTGACTTTGTTAAGTTACTTACCTTTTAAAAAATATAACAACAATACCTGTGCATCTGGTTTTCTGACATCACGCTCACCTCTATCTCTATAGGATGTCCCTGGAAAAATCTATGGAACTATTTTTTTCTCTCTCTTTCAATCATTAACTAAGAAAGATGCTGAATTGCAGAGTTCCATCACCTCATACCATCATCATCAGAAAGAATTTCAAGAATAAAGATTTCTCCCGGTAGATTCAGTGGACTCTCATGCATGGCCATCCACATAATGGACACATTTAAGTGGTTATTACCAATGATATAGATACATCCATTCCCGCTGTGTTTCAGAAAGATGAACACTTTTCAAGAGTACTACTCTTCTCTGAATGTGTTGACCTTGTATTTCTATCTCAGCATCTTTGAAAATGCTGTCTTGTTGGTCAGTCATAAATTTCCTCTCAAATCCTGAACTTGACTTGTTGACCTTCAGTCTATTCTGTGATGTCCAGCTCATTTGTTTCATCTTCAAAAAAAGGGGTGTGTATTTCTCACACAGATGACGTCTCCTTCTCTTTTTTGTAACTGAAAGCATTCTATAACTTTCTCTTGCCTGTTTTCATGACATTATTTGTACAATGTTTGTTTTCCTTCTTAGACATGAAGGCTTTATGACTTAAGGGACCTCATATAATATCCTTGAGTTTTTACCCCAATAGGATCCAGAAGTGCTTTGCACACAGTAGATATCCAGCCATTAAGCATTTATTCAACAAAGTTTTATTGAATGTTTAACCCTATTGGCAATGTTTAAAGCACTGAGAATATCACTGTAAACAAAGGCAGATAAGGTCTCTGCCCACTGAGCACTTAAATTTATATGTGAATGTCTAGATTTAAAAAAAGAATTAATTAATGAATTGTGGGACTATTTAAACAGTTTCCTTTGACTTGGTATTTGGACTGACCTAGATTCAAGGAGTGGGCCTGGCATCCATAAGCTGGGTAAAGATGGAAACACTATTAATTTACATGGGAACTTTAACAAATACTTAGCTTATAATATTATTTGGACAATTAAGAGGCATACAATTTGCTGGTTCACATTTGTCATTTATTAAGTGTGAATTCCCTTCCAATTCCAAGAGGATAAGAAATATTCTCATAGTTATTCAGTAGTAACTTGATTGTTAGTTCTATGAACTATAAAGATAAATCAAACTTATTTAGAATACTAATTTCTGTAACTCAGATTAAGGAAGATTCCAAAAAAATTTATTGATTTACTGAAATACAAATAAGGTTTCTTTTTTTGGGGGGCGGGGTGTAAGTTCCTGGAGAATGTTGTTTTGACATTTGTAATTTTTAAAATTAATTTAGGTTAACCCCAATAATTAAGATTAAGTCAGACAATTTATTTACTCTTTGATTGCTCTCAGGGGAAAAATTCTTCTATGTATTTAAAGATGAATTAAATTTATGACATATAATTAATTTGAGATAGTCCAATGAAGCCAACATCCCACTCTTCCACAGTTTTGCTCCTGTAATACCTAGAAAGCATCTATAGAGAATGCTTTCAGTTTTACTATCCTATTGGCAAAGCGAATACAATACATACTTGATTTTTCTTCTTCACAAACACCTGTGCCTGGGATAATAACATCAATCCCACTTCAAAGGAGAAGACTCCTGCTTCAGCGATTCACTCGGGGTCAAAGCAGGAGAAACTGCCAGTTGTCCACCAAAATACACCCTGCCTTTGTTTTAGGGAAGACGGTTTTTCTCCCAGATTACATTTTCTATCCTCACTTGCAGTTAAGTGTGGGCATGCAATGGAGCTCTTGCCGGTGGAGCACGAGTGTAAGAGATGTGTGCCGTTTCCAGCCCAAGGCCTCAGGATGGGCCTATCTCTTCCACCAGCTGGAATCGACAGCCTGCAGCAAGCAAGATTGACCAAGCAGACAACAGCAATGCACCACTCAATTAAAGAGCAAAACAAGCCACTTCACTTAAGTTCAAATTAAGAATTATTTACAGTGCCTACTGTACGCCAAGCACTGTTCTAGATGTTCAGAACACGTCAACAAAATGAAAGAGATGCAGGCCTTTCCTTTGTGCAGCTTTTATCCCATTGCGGGTATGCAGGCAGCGAACAGGCAGGGCGGCCCTTTATTAAGTTACCAGGTGTGATAGGCACAGAGAAGTGCCGGGGGAAGACACGAACGGCAGGGTGAGGTGGGAATGGGCGGTGCGGGGGTCGGGTGGGGCACAAAGTCTTTTCAAACCAATCGCAGCAGACACACATACCAAACCACCGATACCTATGTGATGAGCTGTGCTTGGAGACCATATTAAATACGTCTGTGTTTTTTACTTTTCTCTGAACGTAAGAGATGGTAGCAGTTTGGGAGGATGCGTTGACTATAGCACAGAGCGATCCTGGGGTTCTAAAACCTCTACCCAGCGTATGCTTGTCTTAGGTCAAATAATTTATCAGGACTCCTAAAAATGCCTAAACAAACGAACAAGCTCTCATTTCCCGTAAACTCTCCCCTTCCTGCAGCTACATGAACATTTGGGATGACGGTCCTTTGTGGTACCATTAGTGCAACTTCACCTCTTGAAACAAGGCCATGCTATTCAGAATGTTTGGCGCCAGGTAGCCCTTCCTGAGAAGCTGCTGCTGGGGTACGGGCCGTTACGTGGACACCAAGACTTGGTGTTGGGTACCCACACTCGTGCATAACCATGGCTAACTGGGTCTTTTTAAGGTTAAGTTTAGAGTCAGGGTTCAGGACGGAGAGTCTTTGATGGATGATCGGTGCCTGTGTTTTAGTGATTGTTATGTATTTTGGATATTATTTGTGCTTCTAAAATCTTTTGTAATATGACCAGGTCTATCTTTTCAATGCGATCTGGTGTAACCTCTCCTTGCTCTTCTTCTCCTGTCTGTGTTCCTCAGTTACACCTGCATCCTTTTGGTTTGGGAACTCACCATGCTCTTCCTTGCTTACATCGTTCCGTCTGTCTACCATTACATCCTTGTGCTCCACTTCTTTGTATATCCAACTCCTGCTTCTCCTGTGGAACGTACATGAGAGGCTAGTTCCTTGGGAAATTATCTGTGGCTCCATAGTACTTCCTTCCTCTCCAGCTAGGCCGAGTTCAGTCTTTTCTTCCTAAGGGCAGGAGCTGTTTCTGTCTTGTTCACTGTTTTACTGTTATATCCTTCATACGTTGAATTGTGTGGACAATTCCTATAGGAGATTCTCAGCAAGTATTTGTTGAATGAATGAATGAATGAGCTAGAATGTTCCATTGTCAGAAGTATTCTCATAATATTTACACCAAATTCTGAGATAATTGACTTTTATTTGGCTTCTACATAACCGACAAAAATCACATCAATTGAATCAGCATTTGATGAATATCTGACATTTGCCAAGCATTGTGCGATATATTGAAAAAAGAACAATGATGAATAAGGTGAGATCCATTCTTCACAGAGCATATTATAAAATCCATACCAACATATACTTAGTAAAATAAAAATTTCTGAATGGACATTTGAGGTTTGTTACCCTGATTTTTAAGAACAGACATGCCTCAGTCAAATCTCAGGAACTCAGATTTAATTTTCTACTTTTGTTTGGTTTTCAGGTATGCATCTTGGTTTTTTTTGTTTGTTTGTTTTTAAGATTTTATTTATTTATTTGACACAGAGAGAGAGATTACAAGTAGGCAGAGAGGCAGGCAGAGAGACAGGGAGAGGAGGAAGCAGGCTCCCTGCTGAGCAGAGAGCCGGATGTGGGCCTCGATCCCAGGACGCTGAGATCATGACCTGAGCCGAAAGCAGAGGCTTTAACCCACTGAGCCACCCAGGCGCCCCTGGGTATGCATCTTGTTAACAGAGACTGAAAATGGCTGACTTTTGCCCCCCCACCCAGGTGTAATGGTAACAGAGGAGAGGCAGCTTAACATGATAAGATGCACAGAGCCAAAGTAAATGGCCTGCTCGAAAGATCTTTGCCTCCTGGATCACTTTTCACATCTGCACAATTATTAGATGAGATCAGATGAGCTCGAAGGTCTCGTGTGAATAGACTTGCTTTCGATGACTCTTAGTGCCCGGGGCACAGGGAGGTTGAATGTATGGCGCGGCTTGCCGGGGGTTCTAGATTGTTGATCTGAAAGCTAGGCTGTGTGTTTGGGAAGGCACTGTATGATGCCAGAGCTGGAGGTCGCGTGCAGGCTCTGCAATCTCCAGTTAGAATCAGGGCATTTCCATATCCACCAGGAAACGTGTCTGGATGAAATCAAACTTCCATGTGTGATTAAATCCAGTAGCTCCTGGACAGATTTATGTAAATAATAAATTACAGAACTATTACTTTTCTTAATTTTAGAGAACTCTGACCCATGCTTGAAACACATGCCCATCATTTTTAAAAGCAGTCTTCCCAGGCTATCACCAAGCTCAACAGTAGCACACATTAAAATTAGCTGGCTCAGCAGGAGTTTTAATATCTTTAACTTAAAATGCACATGAACTCCTAACACTATAAAGCTTAAAGAAGATTGCTATTAATTCATAGTTTTTTTTTTCCTTTTTTTTTTTTAAGTCCTGGGATGGGTTTGTTTTTTCATTTTTGGTTTTTAGTTTTTTAGGGGTTTTTTTGTTTTTTGTTTTTGTTTTTAGCTTATTCTCTCTCCCTCACTTCTGTTCTACATGTTTTGTCTCATTTTGTTTCATCACGCATCTGTTTTTCAGTTTCTTGCTCTGGTGACAGATTTTAATTTATATTTATTTTTTATTTCCAGAGTATTTATTCTATTTGTACCCACTGACTCACAGGCCAGGATGGTGATTGTTATACAGTAGTTTACTTTTAAAAGAAATAAGACTGCTCAAGCAGCTAATACGGGAAGATGTATCACCAGTCTGAATAATTGTGACAACCATAGACCGTATCAGTGTCTGTTTGTTTGCACAATACCCTCCTGCATTAAGAAAGCCGTCCCAGCTGTCTTGGGCTCCGGAGCCACCCATTTCATCACTTGACACTCTGGCAGATGTTATGCATTGATAACAGACTTCACTTCATTCACTCCACATCTAAGATTACCTCTGGAAAAAAAAAAATCTAATACATTATAACCCTCCCAGCCATTTGTTAAAAAAAAGAAAAAAGAAAAAAAAAGATCAGCAATTTATTCCCCTTTTTAGCATTAAACTGTGGTTTTTTTTCCCTCTTTGAATGCACATACTATTTAAAAATGGCCATTTAACACATTCATCGCATGGTTTTGTGTAGGCAGGAATATCAGTGGAGACATGAATGTAATGATTTAATTGAATTAGGACCAGATCAGATTTAGGGTTGATGACTCACATTCCCATTATATGAGAAAGATGCTCTTTGCCTTTAATGATAGAGATAGGTGCTGCATTCACAGGTTTGTTGGAAAGACTTGCTTCTTGGTTTCCAGAAAACTGAAAAAAAAAAGAGCTCAGTCTGGGATTGAAAAGGAGGTATAAAATCTGTATTAAGTTGAACAGATTTCTTAGCTAAGCAGCAGATTCTCCTCTTTAGTTTGGGAAATTTGAGGATTTCTGTAAATATAACGCAAATAGGATTGACTGTTGCTTAAAGATCACTCAATGAGACAGTCTCAAAAGTGGGCATTTCCACACTCAAAGAGATTTTATGGAAAAATGTGGATAAAAATGAATAAAAAACGTACAGTGGGCTTTTTTCTTAGATGTGAAAATGCTTTGTGCACGAACAGTGTGATTTTATTGTTCAGGTTGCAGAATAGCATGGGATTGAAGTGCATTTAGGAATTAAGTGTGGCGGGAGAGGGCATCAAGGATGCGGCATCGACTCTCACTCTTGAACTGGCATGAGGAGCTTCAAGCCTGCACTGTATATTCAGGCAGTGTTACTGTTTTATTATCTCTCTTTCTACCCTAAAATTAGCTCCTTGGGGCCACTGTGAGTGTGCAGATCAGCCTGTACCCATGCACTTCCACCCATAAGCAAGGTCAGCAAATCCAGAAGGCAGAGGTGCTCAGAGCGTGGTGACCAGGACAGAGAAGAGCAGGGATGAGGGTGGACACCATTTGCCAGGAGAGCCTCCATTAGAATGATCAGTCTTGGGTGCCTGGGTGGCTCAGTGGGTTAAACGTCTGCCTTCGGCTCAGGTCATGATCCCAGGGTCCTGGAATCAAGTCCCCATTCGGGCCCCGTGCTCAGCAGGAGCCTGCTTCTTCCTCTCCTCTGCTCCTCGCCCCTGCTCGTGCTCTGTCTCTCGAATAAATACATAAAACCCTTAAAAAAATGATCATTCCTTTTCCTGCTCAGGTATGTAGCATTTTACAGTTCACAAAGTTCTTTCGTGTTTATGTCATTTTTGTTTGGTTCCTTTGGAACACAAGAATGATGCACACAGGGCAGATATCAACTTCTGGTCTACCCGGGGCAGGGAGTGGGGGGCGGGGGACTGAGTCTCAGAGAGATTGCAGGCCCGCTATGAGGTCTTTAAGCTGGTCAGTGACAATCCTAGCCATGTCTTTCTGTGCCAATCATGCGTTCCCTCTCCATTCTGGTGGGCTCTGAGTGAGAATGACAAACATCATTTAAACAAAGTGCATTCACAACTCCTCTCATTCTCCTGAGATGGGTTGAGGAACGAAGAACAGTTGCTCTGATTGCTCTGTTTTTCTCTTTCTTCCTTGTCTCACCGAGGCTCAGTGAGGCACTGGCCAGGCTAACGGTGTTCAGAGGCTAGGGCAGCCAGTGGGGAGAAGGGACATCCGCGAGCCCCGTTAGGTGACAACAGTGAAGTTCATGCACCACGTCAGTCTAAGCTGATGCAAGTGGATTTTGCGCTGGCAGCTGAGTTTGGAGCCCACACTGAACATAAAACATTACACCATTAGTTAGAGGAAACTTGTCCTGGGGGTCTGAACGTGTGCGGGACGGATGAACTTTTTGTTTATCTTGTTGATGTTGAATCTTGGTCATGAGTTCTGAACCTCATGTGGATGGGCTGGGAGAGGCGTGATCCTGGTCAGGCGAGCCATCAGGTCTCCTAAAAGACAGATAATTTTCAATCTAGAAATACACAGCTTCACCTTGCTGGGTGTAGTTCAGATTTCAAGGACTGCTCTGGAGAAGAGTTGATCCCTGAGGGGAGAATCTACCAGGACAGCCTGGGAGCAGATCGATCACAGCTTTGAATCCAAGAGGTGCTGATCTCCTAGATGAGGGAATAGCAACAGAAGCCCTGTGACCACAAATGGTTCTCTTCAGAGCAGTCCAGGTCAAGTGCAGAATCTTTCCAGCTCTCGGGCTGAAGGAACTAGTAAGAGTCACGTGAATTCCTGGTTTCTCACCAAGTCATGGACTGAATGTTGTGTCCTACAAAGTTCATATGTTGAACATTCATCCCCCAATACAATGGTATCAGTAGGTGGGGCCTCAAGGAGCTAATTCAAGTGAGTTGAGGTTGCGCAGGTGTGGCCCTCAAGATGGGCTTCAGGCCCTTATAAGGGTCCAAGGGAGCTGGCTTTCTCTGTCTGCTATCTGCCATGTAAGGGTACAAGGAGAAGCTTCCAGTCTACAAAACAGATGAGGCGTGCTGGCTCCCTGGCCCAGGGCTTCCAGCTTCCAGAACTAGCAGCAACAGATGTGTGCCCTTTATGAGCCGCCCACTTTCTGTTCGAGCCGTCTGAGCAAACGAGGACACCCGTCTAGGCTCTCACCCCCCTAGACGCAGGAAGAGGCTGGCGTGCCAAGTAGGAAAACACACAGAAGTGAAGATGTTCAAAAGGAGGCTGTGCTGTAATGAGTTAGGGAAAACAGTGACCCCTCAGGGTGCAGATTCCTGAGATGAGCCTTGTTTATGGAAACCAGATTTACTAGGATCCCACAACCAGCAGGGGCAGGAATCATGAAGTACTCCCAGCTGGGGCTAGGTCACTTTAGAAATCAGGGAAGGCTCATCATAAAAGTGTCAGGAGTCAAGCTGATCCAAGGCACTGTACCCTACAAACATAATAGGAATCTTAGTGTCTGTGCATTGCAAGCCAAGAAATATTTGCTGCCACATTTCATCACCTATATATGACCGATGCTCTAGCATTTGAACATCTTTGAGAGTACCTCACAGAATAATTAGCGTGTGTTTAATTTCTTTAATAACAAAATAAAATTGTGCTTGTTGCGATAGAAGGTGTCTAAAATTTGCTCAAGTGATTGTCAGTTACCTGCTATTAAGTACATAAAAAAGAAAAGAAATGAAGGAAAGAAAGAAAAGAAGGAAAGAAGAAAAGAAAGCTAGGAATGGAGGAAGGAAAGAGAAAAAGGGAAAGGGAAAGGGAAGGGAAGAGGGAGGGGAAAAAAAAGATAGAAAGGAGAAATGATAAAAGAAAAGACAAGAGGACCAAAAACAACAACAAAAACACCTCAGGGGAGATACCTAGATCCAGTAGAAAACAATCAAAGTTCTCTAACAACAATGGGTCTAAAAGGGAAACCCTACTGAACCTCGGCGTGATAATCAAATACAAAGTAAAAAAAGGATTTTGCTGAAAGAGTAAAGCAATAATTGAGTAAGGTGAATACTTATAAATTGTCTCTCAATCTATAATTTGTACCTGTAAGATTAGTAGCATTGAAAAGCACATTTTCATTTCAGTTATGCACAACAGAGGAAGGGTATAAATTGGAGAGTGAGGGCAGACTGGAGACCCAGAGTGTCGGTGTTCACAGAAGTGTCTCAATCCATTGAATAGGAAGGTACATGGGAACTCAAGAATCAGCACAAACACATTCTGTTTGAACACATCCATATGTTAACGGAAACTCAGCATGAAAACTTGTATTTGCTTTCTATCTGCTTCAGATGGCTTTTCTACTTTATAAAATTATGTGTGTTCCTGAAAAGTCCTATGCCACACTGATAAAATTTTAAAGATTGTGAGATTTAATAAAGCCCGGGCAGATTTCTTTTGTAAAATGAGCAAAGGTTCTATGTTTACCTAGCCTATAAATTTGAGTTGTCAAGTTGATACACACCTACCCTTAAAATGCTAATGATGGTGATGATATAAAACCACTAATTAGCTCTCAGCCTGTGATCAGTCTTGTATAGAACATATTCAGAGATAAAACCCTTGGCCTTAAGGAGTTTGCATTGTAAGACAGAGATAAAATAGAGAGTCTGCATTCTCTTAAGACCCCAGATCTGGAATGACATGGAGATGAAAGTGAAAATGTTCTCTGAGTTGGCATGAGAGGAAGGCAGTCATATTTTCCTTTTGTGTAATGAAAATCTAATATTTAATCCTCCCAACTAAGTTTTCCATGCTCTCCTTAGGAACACTGTGATCTTTTCTTTCCTGGTGCCTTGCCAGCGAGTGATCAGTGACAGCACGAGGGCTTCCCTCTCTGGAATTTAGGGCTGCCTACAAAGTCTCTGTCCCTCTAGGGAATGGCCTCATCTTCCCAACATATGAGTTGTGTCTTGTCCTGAGTGTGACACCATGTCCATCCTGATTGCTGAAGAACTATACGGGGCATAAGCTGGTAGACGGAATTATCCTCATGGTTTTTGGTTTTGTTTCTTTTTACTTGGAAGAAGGCAGACACTTGCTCTAGGAGAAGCGGAGAGCTAAGGGTCCTCATTTCCATATGATAGCACAGAGGAAATGCTTTTCCAGTTACTTCCTCCTCGATCTACACAGATCAAAACTGTTACTCTTTCTACTGCTTGATCTTGTCATTCCGCTTTGTAAACGACCTGACCTACAGGGGTGTGAGAGAGTTGGGAACAACACGGAGAAAAAGGAAAATTACAACCTGGTTAAGGGTCTCCATGACTTAAGTTGGCTGGTAGATCTAACTGGATTAGAATGAAGAGTCAGATGGCATCTTTGACAAAAAAGAAATGGGAGTGATCAAGTGGATGCATTTAGCCTCCCTCCCACCCCCCATACACAAGTGCTTCTTGGAAAAGTGAAGAGACATTTTTCCAAGTTTAAAAAGTCATTAGAGAAACTTGACGGGGGGAGATGTCTGTCAAGTTACAAGATAAAGTAAAATAAATCTTCACAATACAAAGCAAACACACAAGAGGCAAAAGAGATGGGAAGCATTAGGAAAAGTAAGCAGTTTGGAAGAGAGGTCCAGGAATTGCGACATAGGAGTGAAGGGCTTATGAAGAAAAGGAAGTGAAATAGTACAGTCCAGTTATAATATGATAATATGCCTTTAGCAAAAAAAAAAAATCAGAACTAAAAGCATAGAAATAGCACAAATATCCATTGTAGGAGAGTAGTGAACAACCTGAGATGTTCACTAAATGAAACATTATTCAACAATCAGAATAAATGAACTAAAGCAATACAATAATTTAAATAATAGCAGCAATATAAGCTACAGATCTCTACATACATATGACATCCTTTTTACAAATGTAAGAATACATAAAACTGAAAGCACATATATTTGAAGTAGTGTATATTGATACAATAAAAGTTTATAAAAAAAAAAAAAGAAAAAACACAGATTCAATATCATGCTGCCGTGGGTGGGGAGAAGTAGATGGGTTGATAGGAGAACAGTATCACTAAATACACATTAGTGCCAAGATCTTACTTTTATTTTTCATAGTAGTTTTGCAGGTTCTTTTTGCTTTATTTTTTTAAATAGACAATGTCAGTATGCCATGAAGCAAAGATAAAAATTAAGCCAACTTTTTGCAACTAAAGTCTTGTTCCCCCAAATTTTAATTTAAAAAAATTTTTTTTCAAAGATTTTATTTATTCATTTGACACAGAGAGAGAGATTACAAGTAGGCAGAGAGGCAGGCAGAGAGAGAGGAGAGAGGAGGAAGCAGGCTCCCTGCTGAGCAGAGAGCCCAATGTGGGCCTCGATCCCGGGACCCTGGGATCATGACCTGAGCCGAAGGCAGCGGCTTTAACCCACTGAGCCACCCAGGCGCCCTAAAAAAAATTTTTTTAAATATTTTATTTATTTATCTGAGAGAGAAAGCGGGAGAGCAGAGAGCCCGATGCAGGACCCTGAGTTCATGACCTGAGCGGAAGGCAGATGCTTAACCAACTAAGCCACCTACACACCCTTACCACAAATTTTTAAATAAGAATTGCAATAGATTGTATTAGCAAATGTAAATGGCAAAAGACATATGGAGTGATAGAATGTGAAAAGTCGGGAAATAGAATACATGCTCAGTAGCATTAAACAGGACCAAGAAGACAATCACATACGTTAATTACCACTACTCACCATGACAATGGAATCATAAACTTTTGTCACCAAACAACAAAGGAAAATGCATATGGAAAGTAATCCTAAAGACTGATGGAGAATTTAACTATAAAAGTATAGAGGAGAATGCAATGTTTTCTTTTCCAATGAACAGATTAAAAAAATGAGACAGAAGATTTAAATAATACTACCAGCAAGCTCACATAATAAATATTTACATGGAAGACAATGCAACAAGCAAAGAAAGAATATTCTTTTCTTAGGGCACATTGAAGATTTGCAAGAATTGCTTATGTATTTAGGCTCCAAGAAAAGTTCAATAAATTCCACAAAGTGGAGAGTTTAAGACCCACATGGCATGAAAATAATCCCAGATATAAGGAAAAAAAACAACAAAAATAACTTAAAATTTCTTAACGGCTTGGATATGAAACAGGTCTCCAAAAGAAACCCTGGACAAAGAGGAAGTCACAAAATCACAAAATATTTTTTGGGAAAAAGTAATGGGAAAAGAATGCTTCACACCAATCTAGGCATCAAAAAAGAGCATGCAAATAAATGAAGCCTGTGGGATGTCAGTGTCACCAAAGGAATTGTAAACTCAGTATGGACATCAATTAAGGGGTGGCTTAGTGGCAGTCCTGTCACTTGGTATTGCTTGAGGGGGGAACATTGTAGGGAAAGTTGTCAAGGACAGGTTCTAGGGGAAAAAAGACAACACAGGTTTTTAAAACCATACTCAGAAGTGTTTAAAACAGCTCACAAGAAGAAACATGAGAACTGTTGGAGGAGAGCCTGGGAGACATGAAGCCCCCTTGGAAATGTGGGTGAGATGACAGGTCACCGTAAAATGTTAGATCCCAGGATCCTGGGGACGACGGAGAACCATCCATGGGCAAGGTTGTCATATCTCTCTCGCATCTGCTGACGCCTATTTTTTTCAAAGTCCCAGAGCATGACCACGAGACAGCAGGAGGTTTGCAATCTTTTTCTCTCTCCTTTTCCTCCTTTTTAATGAACAGTGCGGCCGGAACAATAACAAGAAACAAATATGAGAAGCTGCACCCTGGGAGGCAGTGGAAGAAGGAGATGCTTCTGTTTTTCCACAAAAATATGCCTTCGCTTCATCTGCTGAACGATGCCGTTGAAGGACACTTGGCAAAAAAACTGCACTTCGACTATGTCGATCTGTAGCAGTTTCTTTTTTGAAACGACTGCGTCGGAGGTGTATTGTTTGCATCTGGTAAAAGGTTGTTGTTGGAACAAAAAAATGTGTTTTTTTTCCTTCCCATGTAATATGTAATAAAATGAGTCTATGAAGTCTCAATGAACTCTCTCAATTGAGAAAAATACAGACAATTTTCATTATAAGTGAATGTCTCCAATTCATTCCTTTTCTATGGAAGGAAGACGTGCAGCAGTAACTTACTGTAGGCCACATTTCATAAGATATAATCTATTCCATTATTCTTGTGTATGTTTCATATGAAAAATGTTATGAAGTTTTCTCCCCTCACAAAAATACATATTCCCTTATCTCATTAAGCCCTATCTCACACAACACCCATTCCCCTGCTGCTGCCCACCCCCCTTCCCTGGCCAAGGTCTCCCCAGATTGGATTGCTATTTAAAGAGTATAAAAGAAGTGCATACATTTCCTCCACACATACTCCATTATTCAATTTAAAATCTCAGGCGAGTCTGGATGAAATCCTGAGAATGAAATGAACCGGGGTTTGGTTGACTGGTGAGGTTTGGCATTATTTCCCAAATGCTCTGACTGGTGTTTCTTCCTTGTATGTAGAATGTAATATTTGTTTTCATCAGCTGTAGTATTTTAGCCCAGAGATGACCACGTGCTGGTCAGAGATGCCTATTATTGCATTCCCATTCATCTAGTGCTGGGTACTCCCATGAGAAAAGTCATTCTGAGAGAGTATTACAGCCCTGAAAACTGCTTTCTATCCAATACATTCAACATTTGTGTGCACTTGGATTTTGTGTTTGATTATAAAATTGATGCATGCATAGTTTTGAAAAATTGGGCACTTTAGAGTATGTAAACCAAAAATTTGTCTCTCTTCTACCAGTCAGTTTGCTCCTAGACATCCTCTGTTAAGAGTTTGGCATGAATCTTTTACACATACATGTGCGAACACACACGCACAAATATTCATATGTAATTTATATACTTTTTCTTCTAATAAAATAATATTGTACATGATGATCAGAAAATAGAGTTTGTGCTTAGAATTTATGAATTTATATATAACAACCTGTGGATCAATTCCCTTTTTCAAATAGCTGTATAATTTTTTCGTGCTCAAAGTCAAAGCGGCAATGAACATCATTATACATAAATAGTTAACTATTGGATCAACAAATATGTATCTTTTTTTCAAATTTTGGTAAAATATATATTTTGAAATGAGTTAAAATTTTACTTTAAAAATGTTTAAATGCCCTATAATATTATACCAAGGTACATTCTCCATCACCTACTCTCCTCGCGTTACCAATGAGTAAGGTACAATTCTACTCTCTATGACTCACATAACATAGATTTCTTAGTGCCATAGCCAAAAAATGTGGACTGCCTCATTTTAAGAAGACTTGAATCTCAGTTGAAGTGGATTTTAATCATAGCTCTGCCCATTACTTACCTGTGCATATGACCAGGGACACATTATTTAATCTCAATGTCCGTGTTGTTCTCATGAAGGTAGGAGCGCACGTGCTAGGTACTCATGGAATTGCAACAAACGTGAAAAGAAAAGCACCGCATTGACTATATAGTCAATTAAGAGTACAACCAAGGAAAAAGCATCTAAGCTACATGTAACGTACATAGCAACACACATGCAGAAATGAGATAATACCTTATTATAAATAAGATCAAATGAGACCAAACTCATCGTGTCAGCTCACACATGTTGCGGTGAGCTAAGGAAACCACTTACTTTTCCCATTTTTTGGGGGTACTTAAAGATTTCACACCTTATCTGGCATATGTTGGCCATGGAGACAGAAGGAGTGTGTGATAAAGCAGATGTAAATGTTGGTGACTGTATAGACCTTAGTACAATAAAAAGGTTACAGCTGCGCTCATAAGAAGTCAGGATCACTTTCATGTGAAAAAGGCAGACATGATTGATTTATATGACACTCCCCCTGATGCCTTAATGGATATGTTTACCTGGGAAACTTTGGCTCAGGAAATAAAATTTAAGAAAAAGACATACTTCAGTAAAGCATGGAACTCTTGATCTCAAGGTTGTGAGTTTGAGCCATGCATTGGGTGTGGAGATTACGTACAAATAAAATATTTTTAAAAAAGACATATTTGTTCTAGATGTGCTATTAATTAATATAGGACCAGCAATACTGTGCTTTATGAAAGAAATATATTTATATGTGTATTTGTAAATAACAATTCACAGTCACATGTGTATGCATGTACATAAAATTGAAGCCATGCTACAATTAAGAATATTTTTATTATACTCTTACCAATCTGGATTAACCTATAAAGACATAGTGGCATGTTTTAACCACCTTTATTTTTTCATGCTAATATTCAAATAGGTTCTCTCTAAAGACCAATCAGTTAATATCATTCTTACGTTCTTGTGTTTTTTTTGAAAAAATTTAAAATGTGTGCAAGAGAAGAATGAGGTGCTTTCTTTGAGGAATCAAAAAATAAATCGTCAAGTTACCTCTATTGTGTATAAGAAACTCAGTAGGCTCGGGAGACCACATAGCAGTCATAAAATTCTGGTACGTGAGTATCTGATGAAAGCTGCTCAGCCCCATCGCTGAAAATCAAGACATACCATAAGCTAGTATGGGATAGTCAGCTAGGCAACAAATAAGTTGTGAATTCCCACGTGTCAGTTTCAACCCAAATCTATCTTCTTAGCAGCTTTTTTGAGGTATTAATCTATAACGGGTAATAAGTCTGTATTAATGACAATAATAACAGTAAATGCTTTGGTAGCACTTACTGTAAGGCAGGCACAGCTATGAGTGTTACATGTATATTAATTAATTTAACCTTCCCTAAGTTTCTTACAGGTGAGGGAAAATGAGACACAGAGAGGTTAAACAGTCTTCTCAATGTCACAGAGCAAGTAAGTGCATCTGGATTTAAATCCAGACTATCAGGCAACAAATCCGTGCTGTCATCCAGAACATTATATAATCTTTCTTCTGTGCCTTGATCGATAGGTCAATTTTTAGTTAGCTAGTACCAATTTTTCAGAGAAGACAGATGTACAAATGTGGGATAGAGACACAATTGAACTGCTTTCCAAGAAAACAGTTGAATGGATTTTTTATTTTTACCTCACAATTCATTAATTAAGATCATCTTTAATATAAGGATGGGTTTGATAACAGTTATTAACGACCAATTAATTTTCTTTCTGATGAATATATACATGATATAATAAAAGCTTAGAAAATCCATAGTTAAATTTGTGCAGAAAATACTGTTATAAAGAAGGAGATGATTCATAAAAAATATAAGAGCAATTACTATATGCTTAGAAATAGGGTCCTCTTAGTTGGTATAGACGCAAATCTGGAACTGTGAGGCTTATCTATGTTAATTTCCTAATGTACCCTGTAGATGCTCCTATTACATTCAAGACATTCAAGAATATATTGAGAGTTAAGGTCACTCATATCATTATCACTTATCTTGGTAAGCTTCTTTTGAGTGTATTTTATTATGACCCATCGAAGATTGATTATTGAACCATCAGATAGGTGCTCTACCAATTAGCCGAATATTTCTCTCTAATCCATTTGCAGAATAGCGAACAATAGAGAATCAATATGCTGGGTATTATGGTAAGCAGCAATGTCTTATTTATCTGTGTGGTCTGTGCTGTAGCGCCAATTACAAGACCACATCATGAGTGTCCATTCAGTAACAGTTGCCAAACTACATTGTAAAAAGAGGAATTTAAGATGCGATCCTGAGTTTCAAAGCTTTTATAATTTCTGTGAAGAGACAAATTTAATGTATATGAAATAATAGAAGAACTAAATGGGAAAGAAAGAGAGGCAGAGGAATGCATTTGGACAATAAGCCCATTAAATTGCACCAAGTCACAAACACATCAAGGAATGGCAAATCTCTGTAAGAATCCAGAAGGCCACAGTGGAAGGCATCCCCCCCAAAACTTCTTGTCTGAAATAATGGAAACAGTGACCAATATGTAGATTTGACTTCTTGCATCTTCCTCCTCTTATAGAAATTAGGGAAGAAAAGCAAGTGTACGGTGATGGTGGTCTTAATCAGTGGCTCAGATCCTGTGACACACTTCATCCTAAGCCATCCTGTCAACTGTGGCATTCCTTGTCAACTGACGCCCTCACATTTCCCAGCTCCATCGACGTGCTATGTATCTCTTCGTGTTAGTTCCTAACTTTGTTCTTTTCTCCTGACATCATCATAAAAGTAAATGGCGCTCACATGTTCACATATCCTAGGAAACAATCATGTTCTAGGTCAAAATCAGGTGAAATCACTTACATATCTCTTGCTCTCTCTTTCTCCCTCTCTCTCTCCAGTTTTATAATTGAGCCCCATGAGTTCTCTGTAGAGTCTTTAGAAGAGTAATTTTTTCTAATTCCTTCTGTCACGTATATAACCATTCACAGATCCACAGATGTGTATTCAAATGTATGTATATATGAAAAAAGAGAGACAGTTTACTTGACGATGTGTGTGTGAGAGAGAGAGAGAGAGAGTGAGAAAGAGAAAATTTTGGCATCAGATGTGGTAGCAATTGAGGCGTTTACCAGGTAATTCTAACTAAATGTCTGGAATATCTAAATGACTTTTATCAGACTTACAAAATTCACTTTGGTATTACTTCATTTTTTCATGCTTAGACAAAGCCTAAGGATTAGGGTCATTCTCTGGCCAGAGACTTTTCTTTTGTGGGAGTTGTAAGAACACCATCTTACAGCCATCTTGTGGGAGTTGATGGCCACCATCACCTCTACCTGTGAAGAAATTGCGTTCTAAAATAAGCAAGTACTTTTAGAAAGGAGAGCATGGTGCTAGCAGATTTTGTTAGAACTTTGTGTTTCAGTCAACAGCAACCTAGAGTTATCATTTTCCCTGTGTACACAAGAAGTTACAATCCTTGTCTCCCCACCTTCCTTCCCTCTTTTCTCTCCCCTCAAGCCCATCTCTACTCCAGTCGCACATTGACAGAATAGTCTGAGTTTGTCATTTGGGGAGGGCAGAAACTATGTTTCATTCATCCATCTTTGAATCTCCCCAGCTTGAAATACAATAGCTGTGCAATCAATGTGCACTAAATTATGTGGCCACATGAAGACTTAGATTATCACTTAGAGCGATGGTTTTATAGGAAAATGCACTGTGAAGAGCTTAGGAGTAAGTACAGGCTTCCAGAGACTAAAGGGACAGGAAGTCACAAGATAACATATTCCACTGTGGACCTTCATCCAGTCTAGTCTGACTCTTCCCTTCACCCTCTGGCCTTCTGTTTGCTGATCCCGTGTATTTTACACACACCATCTCTTCTAATGTTAACTACTATACTGCAGCTGGAAATTACTATCCACATTTTACTACAAACAAAGTGCCCAGTGGATGAATTGCACTCAATAAAAAGTATCCCTTTTATCCAGCCATTAAACAGTTTCCCATGTAATCCCAACTCAAAGTGATTTCTGTGCCCACACAGGATATATCTCAGATGTCGTTGGTATTCTCTGCATTCCCATCCAGTATTGAAAATATCTTTTCTCACAGGTCCAAGTGACCTGTTCCCCCAGAAATAGGAAAATGAGCCTGATACCCCAGAGTTTTAAAGGTGTGTTCCCCCATGACCCTTGATTGGGGCAGAGATACTGCTTAGATACATGGATGGATGGAGAGAAATTTGCGTGTGCACAATATGGAAAGATGGGCAAAGATGGACAAAGATTTTTAAACATTTCTTCCTACACCCAGGTGCCAGTATGACTGTGGCTCCAGGTTAGATGTGGCATTCTTGACCTTATACATTGTCACATGAGTGGATTAATTCATACTCCATAGTTTCCATAGGTCAGAGAAGTAAAAGCTAAGGCAATGAGGGACCCCACATTTCAATCTACTCCATTACTCCCCCTGTACAATTTAATTTAATTATTATTCTATGCCATAGCTAAACTTTACA
This sequence comes from Ailurus styani, assembly GCA_002007465.1. Classification (NCBI taxonomy): domain Eukaryota; kingdom Metazoa; phylum Chordata; class Mammalia; order Carnivora; family Ailuridae; genus Ailurus; species Ailurus styani. Next base: position 88,950 of record LNAC01001212.1, on the reverse strand, counting down.
GAAACTGAATTCACCCTGGAAACACCACAGCCTAGTTTTTTTCTTGAAAAACAAACTAAATCTGGCAAATTCAAGAGCTGTGGTGTCTCCATGGCTCTTATGTTTCATTATCCTACTAAACCTAATTGAGGCAAATGATTTTTATATTTCTTTATGACTTAGAGAATTGCATCTCTCCTTTGTTCTACTTTGTCAAAATGTACCTGGTAATCCCATATTCCATATGTGGAATTTAAAGAAAATCATTCCCTATCTACAAATAATATAGAATATTTAAAAAATTCACCATAAAGGTTTTAATTTGAGGTGAATATTCAGGGTGAGTTAGTGTGTATGCTGTTCAAATTCATGCAGCTCTATGATGGTCTCGTGATATAGAATAAACCCCACCTGCTGGGCTCTCAGTTCCCCTGTTTACCCCTCTTCTTTTAAGTAAAATTCTGTTGTACTTTTTCAAAGTAATTCAAAGAAACTGCCATCTTTAATCAGAGGTAACAGATTTAGTAGACCAAAGGCAAGGGGAAAAACATTTCAGGTGTTCCTTAGCAGCTGCAATTACTAATTTTTAAAGTTTGATGGTAATTCATTCCATTAGAACACATTAACAGTCTGTAATGAATTCTGTTATTAACTTTCTAACTTTTAGCTTTCTAAGGTGGTATTTATTTACAAAGGAGTCTGCTGTGGCAGGAGTGAACAAAGACATAAGTAAATCCAATTCTTATGCTTTCATATACACCTGACTTCAAACTGGACCCATTGACTACTATCTAAATACATCAAACAAAATACCCAGAAGTAAATCAAAACTATATGGTTGATTAATTTACAACAAAGAATATACAATGGGGAAAAACAGTCTCTTCAATAAATAGTGTTGGGAAAATTGGACATCTACATGCAAAAGAGGAAAAGTGGACCACTTTCTCACACCATTACCTAAATGTAAAACCTGAAACCATAAAAGGTCTAGAAGAAAATATAGGCAACGATTTCTTTGACATCAGCTGTAGCAGCGTTTTTCTGGATATGTCTCCTGAGGCAAGGGAAACAAAAGCAAAAATAAACAACAACTGGGACCTCACCAAAATAACAAGTTTTTGCGCAGAGAAGGAAACTATCAACAAAACAAAAAGGCAACCTGTGGAATCAAAGATTTACAAATGACATATCCAATAAAGGGTGAATATACAAAATATATAAAGACCTTATATAACTCAACACCAAAATTAATGATAATAATAATCTGAATTAAAATGGGCTGAGGACCTGAATAGACATTTCTCCATAGAAGATATACAGATGGCCAACAGGCACATGAAAAGATGTTCCTTATTGCTTACCATCAGGGAAATCCAATTGAAAGCAACAGGGTTGTTTGCAATATGCAATGAGTTATCACCTCGCACCTGTCCGAATGATGAGAATAAAAATGAAAACAAATAATAAGTGTTGGCGTGGATGTTGAAGAACATAAGCCGTGCAGCCACTCTGGAAAACAGTATGGAGACCCCTCAAAAAGTTAAAAATAGAACTACCCTATGATCCAGTAGTTCCACGACCATGTATGCATCCAAAGAAAACAAGAACGGCAATGCAAAAAGAAACATACACCCCTATGTTTATTGCAGCATCAATTACAATCACCAAGATTTGGAAGCAACCCAAGTGTCTATCGATAGCTAAATGGATAAAAAATGGTGTGGTATATACATTAAAGACATATAGATATAGACAGAGAAAGACAAATCCCATATGATCACACCTATATGTGGAATCTAAAAGAACAAAAGAAATGAATAAAACAAAAAGCAGAAACAGACCCATAAGTATAAAGAACAAACTGACGGTTGCCAGAGAAGGGGGGAGTGGAAGATATAGGCTTTCAGTTATGTAATGAGTAAGTCATGGGAGGCTAAGGCACAGCAGAAGAGTATAGTCAATAACACTGTGCTAGCCTTGCATGATGAGAGATGATAGCAACATTTGTGGAGAGCATAGGAGAGCATTTGTGGAGTGACTGTGTTGGACACCAGAAACTGATGTAACATCGTGTGTCAGCGAGACTCCAATAAAAAAACTTTAACAAAATGAGCTGTTTAAGTATTAAACTAGTGCAAGAAAAACCTTCAATAACCTAAATGATATACATTTTCATAGATTTTTACATACGAAGTAAGCTAGCTCCCTATCACTTAGTCTGTGTTTCCTACATATTAGTCAAATCCCAACTTATTTTCTGCTGCAAATAGATTTATATTTAATAGACATAGTAACATTTGTGTAGCCCCAGATTTACATATCTGTAATTGCCTAATAATTTCTGATAAACATCAAATATTTTATCATTAGTTTTTGGAAAAGTAAGAATTAATTGAGCAAATTACCAATCTTCGTTTTTTTAAAAGACCAGCTTTAAGTCTTTCCTTTTTTTTTAATTATGAATTAGCTGAGCATTGTGAAAATAGCATAAAATTTTATGAGTTTTTAACATGGTTTCTATGTTAAGACATTTATTTTCTTTCTGATGGTACAAGATAAAGTACATTTATTAATAGCATTCATCTTTACTTCTACATTTGAAAATATGTAAACCTTAGCACATAACTGGAATTTCTTCTGTAACCCCTATAATGTCAGCTAAAGAGACTTGTATTTTCTATCACTGAAAAACCATTTTTAAGTTGTTGACTTTTCTTGCTTGCTATCTTATTATCTTACCTCCCTTCAAAAAACTTAATATATCTTAGTGATTTGGCATAAAGCACAGCTATAAAAATACCATACAGCTTCTTTACATTGATTTTTTTTCTCTCTAAAAAATCTGGTTAATTTTAGGGCCACAATTATTAAGAGTATTATAGTTAAAAAAAATAAAGTTAAGTATCACAAAATATAAATGAATGAACCAATACTTAAGGAATGATACGTAATGAGAAGCCTGTAATTCTCAGCAGGCATCAGGGACCAAATGCGGTAACAGGAACAAGGAAGAAATTCTGTCCTTAGAAAAACTAATTATTCTAAAAGTTTTAATCTGCCTATCAGTTTAGTCCTTTTGTGGTAAAACTGTCAGTAATCTAATATCTACTGAGCTAGACTGTTCTAGAAGTTTGTAAAAACTCTGATGGTGATGTGATGAGTACTGTATATATGAGAAATAATACTCGAATGCTTTAAAAGTCACTGAAGACTTGTCTCTTCGATAAAGATCTTCTGGACATTTATATTCATTCTGAGATATATCATGAATAATCCTTTCCTGATACTCATTCATTGCCATCTTTATTACATAATTTACATGTATTTCTGTTACTGACATACACCAAAAATTAAATATTTGTATTTGGACTCCAATTTTTATCATATAGCTTTAAATCCTGTAATTTTATCACTCCATATTATTTTTTTAAGATTTTATTTATTTATTTGACAGAGACAGAGACAGCGAGAGAGGGAATACAAGCAGGGGGAGTGGGAGAGGGAGAAGCAGGCTTCCTGCCAATCAGGGAGCCGGATGCGGGGCTCAATCCCAGGACCTCGGGATCATGACCAGAGCCGAAGGCAGACGCTCAATGACTGAGTCACACAGGCATCCTGGTCCATATTAGTTTTTTAATGTAATTCATTCTTGTCTTCCACTATTTTTTCTATCATCTCTAATGACATTTCCATACATTAACCACAGACAGAAAGCCCCCCACTTTGGGATGATCCAGAACTAACCACAACTGCCTCAAAGAGTTACTGCCTGATCAGGAGGACACACTTTGGGTTAGGACGGCAATAATGCAACGTAGAATATGTTTACACTAACACGGAGGAATACGGGAAACATTCTGAATATTCAGAATGCAACATGATTCCTTGTATTGAGATAAGCAGGAAATAAAGTGGCTTCTGATTTAGTTTAAAAGAAAATAACAAGAATTTGGTCATGTAGAAATATTTAAACATTTAGGTACCAAACAGATAAAACAGAAGCAACCCTAAGCTTACACACGTAGATACCAGGACAGCAAATAATTTTGTTTAGGAATTAGGTCATAGTAAAGGGAGAGAAAGGGGAGAGCATGCAGCTACTCGGCATGGGTGAGATTTTAAAACTTCTTGAGTATGAAGATAAGGAATCTGGATTTATTTGAAGGTCAGCAGAGCTGAGTGTTAGCTCTTTGTGGTTCTGTTGCCTCCTAGAGCTACCTGCTTTTTTTGAGGGTAAAACTCTAATTTTATACCTTCCCTGAGGTTTGCACAGAGCACTCATATGCTTGGGATCCAATAACTCTGACCTTCCTCCAGTGATGTAGCGAAGATGGCGGGGTCTTGAGGGTTCCCAGCCCAAGGCCAGCCACAGTATTAAGCAACAATTGTCAGGTCAAACCTCCAGTAGTTGGTATGCCTGCCAAAGGTTTATCTAAATATATCCAGCCACTTTGCCCTACAACTTAGCTTAGAAATCTTGATAGAGCAGGCTCTCTGGAAGATCGTTATTTCCTTTCTGACTTGCACAAAGCAGAATTTGCTCTGAGAATGGCCTTTCACCTAGTATCTTGATGTATCTACTTCTGAAACTAGGAACTCAGCGACATGTAGAAATAGGCTTTAAATGACAGTGTGGCATTATTTAAAAATCAGAACAAAACAACTAAGTAGGCTTGCTCTTTATTTCTTATTTTATCTCTTTATCCATTCAATGTGAATTGAACCTCTGCGTATACATTTAGATGACAGGAGGACCAGGAGCTCCAGTCTGATGGACAGTGGTCGGGATGAAACAGTTACAATAAATCGCAAACCGTGCCCAAACAGATACCATATCCTTGCTGAAAGCCCAAAGAAAGTAGTTGCTACTTCTCGCTGCATACATTTTGTATTTTACCAAATGCTGATCCAATACCTTTTAATTTTTTTCCTGTTTTCTGTGCTTCTTTTTTTTTTCCTTTTTTAAATGATAATGCTAATGAGGTCAAAGCAATTCATTCATATAAACTCCCTAATCTCTGAGCTAGTAGGACAACAGCAATATGTCTCATAACCATGCAGGTTCAAAGCCCTTTTAGGTTAAACCGTAAGGTCAAGTAGGGATTCAAAAGTTAACCTCTGTTGTCTATGCCCGGCCCCCTACTTTTCCTCTCTGTCAAGAAGATTTTACACACTGTATGGTCTGTTGCCTTGGAGAAGTAAATTATGATGGGCATATGCATCTGACAAGAAAAATTTGGGTTTATTAGCAACCTGCATTATGAATTCTGACTGCCAGTGTCTATACTATTGGACACAGTGATTTGTACAACTGTTACTATCCATTTGCTGCAGATTTAACATAATCCATTATTTTAACGTCTGAGTCCTTGTAAAGTCTAACTTAGAATTAGCAGTCCTAAAACAATAAGAATTTAAGTGACTTTCTCTAGGTCAAAAGGAAGTCTTTATGAATGTGAAATTCAAAATCTTAATTCCTCTATCAGAAAATGAAGTGAAACTCTGAACATTTCTAAGACCTTCCCTCATATGTATTTCCCTACATACGAGTTATTTTTTTTTAATTTTATTAAACTGCAGGGAGAATTTGAGTTACGACTATAATCTCTTGCTTATTCCACTTGAGCGACCCCTAGAATTGGCAAATTCCTAACATTATGATTTTCCTTTTCTCATTGACCCTATTTGTGTGGGTCTAACACACCTTTCCACAGTTAAAAAGATAACAAGTACAGAAGCTGACACACAGACTTGGAGAGATCCTTATCGCTCCTGCGGTAATATGATTCCGCTGTGTGACCACCACTCCAGGAACCCTACCTCAAACCCACATATCAACAAGATACTGGATCTTGAATAACAAATGAGGGAAAGGAGAGTGAAAAGCAGAGAAAGCATTCTCTTCAATAATAGAAAATCGCTCCTCTAGAGAGACCTGCCCTCCGCGAGCCCAGGGGTCCCCTACGGGCCATCCCCTTTCATTTTGAGAGAGCTTTAGTTCCCTGTTTCTCTCAGCAGTCAAGGTCACTTCAGAGAGACGATGATCCTGTGTTCTTCTGGCTACACCTTTCTGCCTTGCTATTCTAGCCGAGTCACGGGGTCAGAAACGGATGGGCTGCCACACGGGGTCCCCCAACCTTCCACCTTGTTATGCTCAGTTCAGGGTGTCTGTTCGCTCAGCTCTTCTGTCTACTCTCGAACGCTATTCTTTTTAACTTCCTTTTATTTCCTGTTCTGAGAAGTTATGATTTGAGAGTGTGGAAAAAGAGAAAAAGCACTCTATGCAAAATTTTATAGGATTTCATTGAGATTTTTCAGGCTAATATGAAAGAGCCAGGAATTCATGGGGGGGGCAATATAGGTTCAAGTCAAAGCAAAGTTAAATCCACGTAGTAAGTAAAAATAAGAGTGCTCTAAAGATTCTAGCTCAGGAGCATGTGATTACCATGTATCACATTCCTATATAAACAACTTAGTTCTTCAATTAAATAATAAAATTAACTCTTTAAAAGAAAAGTGATTGTAGTACAGATCAAAGCATTAAAACTTTCTGAATTTTTTGAGTTAATTGAATTCCAGTCTTTCAAACACATGCTTCCTATGGTCAGCTAGCATTTTCTTATCAAGTAGTGTTAATACACATATGTTCTAATCCAGAATTAATTTACATAACATATCAGATTCCTGGGTATACTATCATTAATCTAATTAAAACAAAGCAAGCTTTAGACATGAACTCTATCATAAAAATGGGGTTTGGAGTATGGGGAACATTTCTATTTATGGGTCATGTATCTGTTCATGGCATTCCGTGGACTAAAGTTCTAATGAGACATCATTTCTTCCATGTTACGTTCCACGTTGCCTGAATCATTGAAATAATTTACAGTGTAGTTAAAGGGCAGCCATACTAAATAAAATTTTTTTTTGATGCAGGATTCTAGGAAAGTATAGTAAGCACCCAATATGCAATGTCAAGACAACAAAAATAACAAAGAGGAATATTTATTTGTAGTCACATGTTTAGCCTTCAATAATGGTATACTGGGACCATACATTTTCTACGAAATTTCTCCATTCATACGCAGATAGCCTTTCTACCACCAGTCCTGGTAGATGGAATTCTTCCCCTTAAAATATATGGCAATTTTCATATCTTTTTAAAGAACTACTGCAAAGTATCATCCTATTAGGAATAGCTATAGAAGGGTGGAAAAAATATGGCTAGAAAAACCAGATTAGTATCCTTGAGCTTTTCTCCTCATGTTCTCTCCTTTTCTCTCATGACATAAATATTGCATGGCATCTGTAAGTTTTCACTGGGAATGTGAAGGTAGAAGATATGGTTTTAAGAAAAATACTTTTCCCAAAAGAAAGTACCAAGGAACAATGTACACCCAGTCAAAGCAGGAGTCAGTAAGTGATTTCCAAACCCAACATATGGAAGTCATGGCAAATATAGTATATACGGCCTTGAACAAGGGAGGTTGCCTGTAATGCCCAGTGCATTCGCAAAACATATTATGCTGTTGTGTAAAGGGAAATTTAATATGCATTAAACTTTTCTAAATAAAGCAGGTATAAAATCCATTTTTATTTTTTATAATGTATTTTTGATGGGACAGGGAGAGGAGATTTTAAAAAAAAGGATGTGAAATTGGAAAAATGAAGTGATCATTTAAGAAGCTTTATCTTACTTTAGACTTGTCATTTCCACTGAAGTGAAAATAAACGTGAGACATATGGCTCAGGTTAAGAGGTCGCAGGAAAACAAATTTAAAGTCTTAAGGCCAAAGTCTTCATGGCAAAAGGCTCTGTTGAGTTCTGTTGAATTCGAAATCCTATAAGAAAGTTGCAGAAATCCGAAGGGGGCATAGTGGCAGATGGCTCAGGCCACCAAAAAGGATGTCCAGATTCCCCGTCACTGCCTGGATGTACGTAGGGGAAGGCGTTTCTGTCATTTCCTCCCAGACCACTGGAGTTTTCAGTCTGCCGGTGCTGGTGGGGATCATCCAGGGGGGTCAAAGGACTCGGGTCTCTGGAGCAAAAGCAGCATGGGGGAGCAGATGCTAGAGTCCCCGTCCGGTTTGACTGCATGCCATGGTTGAGAGTTTGGATCTTGTCTGATTGCAGTGGGAGCCCGCTCTGGATTTTAAGCTGAGAAGGGTGTGTGGAGAGCAACATGAGCAGTTTGCATTGTAAGAATATAGATCTTGGTGCAGTGGGAGAATCCATTAGAATGGGTCACGTCTGGAAGCTGAATGATCACTTAGGAATAAATTTCATAGCCCCGACCACAGACGCCGGGTCCTCAGAACAGTTGACAGGAAGAAGGGGAGGGAAACGTGAGACTGGAAACCCAGGGATGACTTCCGGAGTGGATGAGAGGGATGAGGGCATAGGAGGATACAGAGATGAATCCTAGATTCCAGCTTGAGCTTCTGCCTGGGTGAGAATGGCATTTATTGAGACCAGAGTCACGTTGGATAGTGCGCAGGTGTGAGGACTAAAAATCAAGGAATATGTTTAGATATGCTCATTGGAACTGACTGTGGACAATAAAAAACAGCTAATATGATCTTGTGCCTAACATGTGCCAGTCTGAGTTTTCATCCGTTTGAATTAACATATTTATTCTTACATTAACTTTCCTACTAGTCCTACCCCCATTTTACAGATTAGAAAACCAAAACCTAAAAGTGTGAAATGAAACCGTCCAACGTCACATCATGATGATGTGGTGACATCAGAATTCAAACCTGTGAGATCTGACTCCAGAATCCTTGTTTTTAAATATTTTATGTACACCACCTCTCCATTTACCACCTTATTTAGATAAGTAAACAATTCTACGTATGAGCTTGAAATTCAGGAGAGACGGTTCTTCTGCAGACATAAATTAGGGGCCATAATTATGAGGCCTATTTCCGTGGAGTAATGACAACAATGTGCATTCTGGGTGGAAAGGCGAGGACACAGTGGCAGCGGCGTCCATGGATAATCCAACAAGTTCATTCTGGAAAGACAGAAGGGCCATGGAAATTAGGGAGGTTTTCTATTGATTTTGTTCTTGGTGTTTGTTTTCAAAATGGACAGAGCATAATTTGTATGTGAATGAGAACAATTTAGTAGAAAAGAAGACATGTGCTCTAGAAGACAAAAAATAATTGAAGAAGCAAACCTCTCCAAACAACTTGCAGATGGAGATAGGATTGAGGGTCTCTGGGTAAAGTTCAGATCTAATTGCTTTTACTTATTTATTTTAACAATGAAGGAGGCAAGTCCATAAATGGGGAGAATGGGGTGAAAGACAGATGGGATGAGATGAGAGGTAAACCAGACTCTGTTTTGGTCCTACTCTCTTTTGAGTGTGATTCAAGAGATCGCAATTCCCTGAGATGTCTTACTGGTGATACAATTGTATTCCACCCAGAAAACACAGACACACAGACACCGCCCCCCACACACACCACAATACCACAGCATGGTGAGAAGCATGGTAGATGGTACCTGTATAATATACCACAGAAAGGTAAAAATTAATATTAATAATAATAATTTCCTAACAGACTATCAAATTGTACTTTAAAAAAAGAATGTTAATAGCTTACACAATGCAGCTCTGGAAAATCAGGTTTTTCCTGCAGCTCTAGGTACGGTATCACTGGCTGAAAAATGAAAAGAACTTTCCCATCATAGAGTCCTTTCTTTTACTTTCTTCCTCCCAAACATTTCTATCCCGTGGAGCAGAATGGATCCTTTCACTTCTCAGGGTCTCAGGGAGAAGGCTTGCCTTAGCTCCCCAGTGTCTCTAAGAATAATGCTGTCTGTCCCACATGCTTCTATTCTCTAAATACATGTAGTTAGCTTTCTTAGCATATTATTTGCAAAGATCTACTGGCACTCTCCATGCTTCATCACCACATTAAAAATTATAAAAGGTAGATAGGAGTTCTTATGATCTTACTGCTTCCTCTATGCCAAATATAATTATCCTTGAGTAGGTCACTGGGGCCTCTTGTGTATCCATATAAGCACAGCTAGTGCTGAAAATCACAGCTATGTTCTTAAGTAGCAGTGTTCAGTGTAGTGATTACTTGATGTGTGTGTGTGTGTGTGTGTGTGTGTGTGAGAGAGAGAGAGAGAGAGAGAGAGAGAGATACATGGTGAGAGATATTTTTATTCTGATACTTCAACAGTGTCATGACAATCACACTTGAAAAATATACATACAGGTTATTATTTGGTTTTCAAAGGAAGCAAAAAATGACAAATCAGTTCTAATACTAGAAAAATCGACAGCTTAGAAGGAAGCATGTTCAAAATATCTCCTTAATTTATCCCTTTATTTGTTCAAGAATCTCTTTTGGATGCCCAAAACCATTCATATTTCCTTGAATAAGTTTTATTATTTTAATGAATGAATAGGAGACATTTAATCATTCATTCTCTCAAGAGGAGTTTGTGGAACATGTTTATGAGATATTTATTTCCTGTGCGGGGTTTGTGTCCAATTTATATTTCCACATGAATCGGATATAAACTCTGCCTCCAAATATTGACCAAAATGACAAGAGATGCTCAAAAGCAATTTTAATAAAAGTCAAATTAAAAAACACGTCTACGACCGTATCTTGGACTGTGTGTTTTCTAATGTAGCTTATGCACTGAACTCTATGTCAAATGACCCATCCTGATTCCAGCTTCCGTAGACTTAAAACTCCACTGAGGTGACAGTTTCTTTCTACCAATGCATCCCCTTCCGACACAGTTTCTGAGAGCTGTCTTGTAATACCCAGAAGAAATTTTAGTTCTCATTTTTTATTTTCGAGGAACGAGCAATGAGTTGACCCTCTCGGACCCGTCTTCCCTCTGGAGATAAAAGACAGAAACTGGACTTTCCCTTGATCTTGGGCTCAAGCCCACCCTTCAGCTCCAATAACTGGATTCCTGCCTTCTTTTTAACGACAGATTCCTTTTCTCTTTGTTTTTTCATATTTTCTACAACCACCTAACTCTGGATGAGTTAAGCTGCTGGTAATTCCTATTCTCAGGTCTCTACCTGGGACCTCTTTTCAAGGAAAGCACTCAGCGCTCCCATGGGTGCTACTCCTGACTGACGACCGGGCACCCTTCATGCTGTTACTCAGCAGTTCCCCTCTGTGTCCTGTTCACAGTCCTCCACCCTCCTTATCACTGATGACAACCCTGACCTGTCCTCCTGAAGGCAGCCTGGTGGTCTGTGCACTGTTACTCTCAGCCAGCCATCTTCTCCTGTATTAGAACCCCTCCAAATCCACCTCCACTGTTAATGATGAACTACGTAATAGAAAAAAATCTTTAATAAAGGGAACTCTCCCCAAATCTCCCCCTGACACATATGCTTTGGTATTTCTCTTTTTCTTAACTCTTTCGTCATCTGGATGGAAGGCATGTTCTTACTCTTGAAGTTTTATCCATTGATTCTCTTGTTCCCCTAAACATGACGCCACCAATGACTGGCTTCCCCCCATGCCAAACCTGGGTAAAGACTCTCACCTCTACATCAAACTCTCTTCAAACTGTCTCCCTTTTAGCTGTATCTCTAACTAATTTCTACATCCTTTCTCATGTCTCAGACTTGTGACTTCTGTCCTGAAAAGTGTCACCTGACTTCTCTCTGCTCTCTCTAGACACAGTTTCTCTCACTCCCTCTCAATTTTCCACCTACCTCTGATCACTCTATTACACTGAAATGATCAAGTTTTGTATCTGTATCCTTAAATAGGCCATGAACTATTGGAGAATGAATATTCATTGTCGGGTACCCATTTTTCAGTCCAAGGCACAGCAGAGAAAGCATTACTTAAGTTCTTCTTAAATTGAGCTACACAATTCCATGTGATAATTTTTAAGTTTTCTCTAACACCCAAGCTAAACAAAACCAAAGTTGCTCTCCTCCTTATTGGTTCTGTTTTCAACATTACGTCCACCCCCAAGGAAAATAATTGATCCAGGGCAATAGAAGGGACGTAGCCAGAGGGAATGCCCCAACTCAAGTAAGGAGGAAAATGAAGGAAAAGGGGGGAAAGTGGTGGAAAGGCATGCATTTGAGAAATGCAAAGGTTGTAATCAAGAATTAATTTCTAAAATAAAGTGTTGGAAACACAAGAACTTAATCAAATAAAGACCCTAAACTGAGAGAAACAGGTCAGGACCGACACGATGGGTAATTGGACTACATTTGAGATCCAGCTACCTGAACACAAGATTAAGCCTCGAACTAAAAGAGAGTTGCCTCCCTATTTGTGGTTGTTATTCTGAGTGGTACCATTATCCAACTAGTTTCCCCAATCAAGACTATGAATTCTTACTTTTTCCCCACCTGTCCTTCTATATCTGATCAATTATCACATCCTGTGTGATCTAAACCTAAATATTCTTTTTCTCCCGCCCATGCTGCCACTTGAATTCAACATATATTTTATGAGCACATGATAATTTCTTGCCTAATCTCCATCCCTCCCTAAAACCATGTGTGTGTGTGTGTGTGTGTGTGTGTGTGTAAAATCTAAACTCTTCCTAGTGACAAACAAGGCCCTTCCATATTCTGACCCTGCATACCATTTGGACCCACCTCTTGTCATTTCTCCCCAAGTACCAGGCTCCAAATTCTACGGAGACACTTGCTATCTCCAAAATACTTTATAGGTACTCAAACTTTCTTTCTTTTGTTCTAGGTGTTCTCTCTGCACAGAATGGCTTTTCCATCTTTATCTATCCAGAGGGTTTTTAGCTCAATATCAAAGTCTCCATTCAAGTTTACTGCCTTATTTAGGCCTTAAATCGCAAGTGAGATGCTATATCCACTATGTTCCCTTTGACTCTTCTACATTGCCCCATGACACCCCCTAGCACACTATATTCCATTGGTCCTTCCTGTGTGTCTCTCAGACTAGACTACCTGTCCTTTGAGGTTAGGGGCTCCCAATCAGTACAAGTCTATGTCTACGGTGCGATTATTATTCTTGAAGAATTTCTTCTCGAAGAAAGAAATAATGAATGTCTTGATAAACCTGATTACTTCTGCATTAGGATTTCTTCCCTCTTTCTATGAGTTCTCAGTGACCAAAGATTGATTTTCAAGGCTCTACCTAGAGATTGGGTCTGTTGTCTCCGTTGTTAGAGAACTTTGTGGGCATAACCATCTGTCTCTCTAGGTTCTACCTATTGATTTATCCTTTAGACTCTTCCCAACTCCAGAAAAGCTAATTTAATAAATAGTCTCAATGGGCACCCGACTGTCCCCATGTTCGCTGCTCAGCCTAGACTTCCCTCCAACCCCTTTCACTCTACACAGTCCCAGGAAACTTCCCGTATCTATTTCTCAGATCTGAGTGACTCCCTGACTATTCTCTCTCATTACCACTGTTACTTAGGGTCATCGCCTTAACTGAGATTTTCATTCTACTGCTTCATAATCTTTTGAATGGAAACTAGTCCAAAGAAGTAGCACTACTTGGCACACCCCGTAGCTGCTTCCCTGCTAATTCAGTGGGAAGAGAAGAAATGCTCTCATTTCTTCACTGCATCCCCCCTTCCCAAAATGTAAGGATTCTTTCTTTGCCTCTAAATACTTGGTTAGCCAGTTCTTGTGCTTTCTGTGATAATTTGTGGAATGACAGCCCGGAACACAAGATGGAAGGCTTTCCAAACTGTTCTCCTGGAAAGATGCCAGAAAGGGAGAGAGCAGTAGTCCATTAAAATAATATAGTGCTGTGCTATTTAGGCAACAGCCTCACTGCTGTACAGAGAAGCTAACTGGGTGTGAGGGTAGATAAACAAACTGGATCAAATGGCAAAGTTATATTTAGGGTTAGGATTTTTAAATATATATCCATATTATTATTTTTGCTCCTGAAAGTAACATGTGGAATTAATCATTTGAATTATTATGACTAAGAGGAGAATAATCACAAATAGAGAGTAAAATGAGTTCCTTTAACCCCTTTTAAGAAGTTAAGAAAAAATATTTTGTAGTTGCACTGTAATAGAAGACATGTGGACTGGTAAATGCTAAATAATCAGGATTAAGAACTGACATGCACAAGAGGCTGGTTTGACTTCTCGGTTAATGGCTGTAGATATCATATGTGCACAACTATCTGAAGCATTAGCACATGACATGAGATCCACTCTTATGAAACAAAATCTCTGGCCCTTATTTCTGGTGGTAACAGAAGCTGTAGGGATTTGTTATGCTGGGTGGAGCTAGCATTTTTTTAAAGAATAAATACTTTAAAGAAATATTCTGGGAATGCCAAATTTCAGCTAAATTTGTATGTGTGTGTGTGTCTATTTTTCTAATATAAAAAATTTCCAACACTGTTCCTATATATGGTATTTAATTTAGTGGTGAGTAGAGACTGACTTCTATCCCCTCCCTCCTTCTGTCCCTCCCTCCTTCCTCTCTCTTCCTTCCTTCCTTCCTTCCTTCTTTTCTTTCTTTCTTTCTTTCTTTCTTTCTTTCTTTCTTTCTTTCTTTCTTTCTTTCTTTCTTTCTTTCTTTCTTTC